>JAQQSK010010407.1:0-12697 GCA_028658325.1 Potorous gilbertii | reverse complement strand
TTCTTCATAAATCTGAGAAATACACTATTCCTTTCTTCCCTAATTTGTTTATATCATCAGTCTTTATATCTAGATCATTTATCCATTTGCATTTTATTCTTGTATATGGTGTCAGGCATTGGTCTATGCCCAGTTCCTACTACAGTGTTATTCAGTTTTCCCAGAAATTTTGGTCAAACATTGAGTTCTTATCCCAGAAACTGGGGTCCTTTATTTTATCAAACAGTAGATTGCTATATTCATTGACTACTTTGTAGAAAATACTTCTTAAAGAAGTATCTTTATGTTCTTTATGTTGTTACCCTACTCTAACATTCTGTCTTACAATGATAGAAACATTTAAGTTTATGCTATGCACAAAGTATGTTGTATATGCTAGAGACACAAAGGAAAATAGCAGTATCAACTGATCTCAAGAAATTTTCATTCTACAGGAAGGATACTGCCTATAAATACATACATAATAATTTAAAGAAAAGAGAAACTGAATTCTAAAAACAAAAGCTATCCAAGGCCAGCACCGTACCCTCTCTACCATATTTGCTCTTAATAGTTACTTGAAGAAGAAAATGAATTATAAAATAATTAAATAGATGATTACATATTCCTTTGTGGACTTAATCATTTTAACTTTCTGTGAATTTATAGGCACTACCTGATTAGAAGTAAAATGTTATACATTCCCTGTAAATTCAACCATTATTAAAGGGACTATTTATTTGGCCTTGTATCAAGGAAGACCTGGCTTCAAGACCTGCTTCTGATATGTACTTGCCATATTGCCCTTGGGAATTTAATTAACCTCTCAGTCCTCTAAGCAACTCAGAGCAGGTGCCAATTGGCATTAAGAGAGGGGGTTTCCCTATCTGGAAGTTCTCCAATTCAATGAAATCTCTGGTTCAAACATGTCTTTTGTTAGAATGAAAAATTATTTATGGAGTCTTGGTTTCTAATTTAAAATTCTTAAATAAAAACAGCAGTTTTTGCTTGAAAACATAGTTATTGCAATAGCAGAACTAGAAGAGTATACTTCAATTTATTTTAATTTCTATTCTGTACTTTGAGAATAGTAAAATACCCTTAGACATCATATGTTTAAAGTAGCAGAAATGTAATAGATTTTATGTAATAATTTCATTCCTTTTATTCCAAATAAAAAGATATTACAAAGAAAGGCAATGAAATAGTTTCATGTGCGTGAAAAGAACTGTAAAATATATTTTCATAGTGCTACCTATGAAAAGGAATTTTTATTTTTATTGCACAGCTATTAGTGAAGTCTATCAGTTGATTTCTATATGTACTAATTATGTAGTAAAATAAAAAAGAGTAATATTATTTAAAACCTGGCATTAACTGATTCTTAAGTCCTATTTTTAAATATGGAATCATATAACACATTTTTAGGGTTAAAAGAGAATAAACCAAATTTACTAATGAAAACAAATAATACCTATGTACAGCAACTATCAGCCCTGATTTTTATAGATTACCAGTACATATTTCTGCAGTCTCATTCTTCAACTTCAATGGCATCCTTACAACTTCCTAGTCCATTATAATACTCCACTTATTGCATCTTCTGCATATTCCATCTGTTTACTATTGTAAAACTTTTAGTATAGTTTATAAATAGATTAAAAAATATTTTTGCAGCTCATCAATAGAATGTTGTGAAGAAAATCACTAGTCTCTGTGTTGCTAGGTTAACTGAAATCACCATGGTATCCCTAAGTCCTTATTTCTTTTGTATCTCTCACATAGAGCTATGACTGGTTTAACAACAGTTTAAGACATTAAAGATGAAGGTATTTTAACCTAATTCAAAATTATATTCATAAGATAGATTTACATATTAGAAATCATAAGGCAAAACTCTGAGAAAGGGCTTCCAGAAATAAAGTTATTAACCCTTGCCATTGATTTGTTCCACAAATTGCAAATAGTGCTGAATAATCATAGAATCTTAAATTTAGAGTCTTAGAGCCTTTAGAAAAATCAATTTTATTCTGAATTTAAAAAATAAAACAAGCATTTCCATAACATAGTAGAATAGAAAACAAGGATGCCCATTGTCACCAGTATTTTTAATTATTGTATTGAAAATCCTATAAGTAGAAATAAGAGAAGAAAAAGAATGAATCAGAGTAGCAAATAAGGCAATAAAACTATCTGTTGTTGCAGATGATATGATAATATAATTGGAAAATCCTAGCGTCAACAAAAATTGGGTTGAACCAATTCATAATTTTGGCAAAGTAGAAGGATCCAAATTCAATTCACACAAATTACTACTATTCCTACATATTATCATCAAAACTCTGCAAGAAGAAATAGTATGAAAAAAATAGAACTTATTAGATAAAAACTATGCCCTACTTCCCAAGTACAACTCCAACCCTTCTAAAGGATCTCTGAAGCATAATTATCTTATTTCTTCTTTAACATTTCCAGTGAAAAAGAATTAGTCACTTCACAAGACTGTTCATTACTTTTTCAGACAACTCTAATTATCATAAAATTCCTCTTTATTTTGAACCATAACCTGCCCCTTTGTGACTTCCATTCACTTCTATTCTCTCTATCCACATGTTATGACGGTCTTCTGTTAATATTACAGATATTTCCATATTGGAATACAATATTTTATTCTTCAGGCTTTTTTCTTCTCCTGAGTTATTCATATAAAAAGTTTGGGGGACTCTTCCCTCCCAGTTTATGTCTTCTTACAGCTTAAGGAATACCATGAAAAGAAAGTATGATCTTTTTGACTATAGTAGATTAATGACACTGCCTTTGGATCAGTGATGGTTGCTGACTTTTTGTTTTTCAAAGATTTCCCTGTTTCCTGCCCAAAAAGTAAAAAGAGATTACACAAATCAAACAAATTACCTGTTAAGCTAAATAAGTGCTCACTGTTAATAAATGAATGGAAACCAAAATTTGTTAGGGCTAAGGCACAATGTAAATAATGCAGCCCATGGATATTCAAGGGTTGATTGTATTTAGAACAATCATGTAACTTGTATCTAGAAATAGTGGCAGCATTCCAGGTTAGAGCATAAAGACATTCAAGACAACATTGTTCCCTAACAATGTCTAATAGGCATTTTGTATTCTTACTGCAATAACGTTTTATTTATCTGTGCAGATATTCATAGGTTCACAAATGTCCCCTTCTTCCAACTTAATTTTTGGGTCTTTTTAAGTTGTGAAGAGTGAATTGAATATCAACCACTCATTAAAACAAAATGTCAACAAGATAGCAATGTCAGATTTAGGAATATCGCAAAGTATTTAATGATCTATTTTTGATCTTCTATTGTTGTCTGTTTGTCCATGAATAGAGGCTACCATTTGTAGTCATCTTTTCTATTATGTGTCACTAGTCATTCATCAAACCAATTCAACAAATATGCATAAAGTACATATTATGTAAAAATTGCTATGGTAGACACTGGGAATACAAAGAACCAGAAAACTTTCTGCTTTCATGGAGCTTATATTCTATGGGATGGGGAAAGGAAAATGTACAGAGAAAAGTGAATATAAAGTGGATACATTATTATAAGAAAGCAATTTCAAGACTGTCAACAATTGGAGAAATTAGGAATTCTGTTTAATTCTGCTTATCTCTACTTAAGAGGTAGCACTTGAAACTTGAATTTCCTGGATCCAAGATGACTGAGTGATTGGTAAATTCTCTCCCACTTCTCTTGTTGACCTTGAAAGACCCATAAAATATTTCCACAGGAAAAATCCTGGAATAGTGGGGTCAACATAAAGGGCAAGCAGTCACTTAACGCATGAGGCTAGGAAAATAGCAAAGTGGGATCCTTCTAGCTGTGGCTGAAGGGGACCAGGACCAGAGATGTTGCAGACAGCCCCACCTCATGAAAATGGGAGGAGATCCTTAGCCCCAGGGGCATAGAGTCCACAACCAGGAAGACACTAGAACAGACAGGTTCAACCACCACTAAGCTTGCCTATGCTCTACTTCAGGAGAAGAGACCTCTTATGGCCAGACCACACCTCCCCCACACTTAACACAGGTAGCTTCAGAGTAACTCTGGGGGAAACCCAGAAAGACTTCATCTGCCCTCTGCTTTCCAACACCAGTCAGCTCACCACCAGGTAAGCTGCAGCATTTTAGCTTCTAGCTGAAAGAACCAGAGGCTACAACACACAAAGCCTCAAGTTCAAGGCACAAGAATGGTGGGACAGAGCCCTTTGTGCCCCAGATGCAGAGATCTTTTTTAAAAACCAGGTAAAGGATGATCATCATTAGTAAGAAGCAAAGCAGAAAATAAAAGACCATAGAATTTTTCTTTGGGGAAAAGGACCAATACACAAATTCCAAAGAGGTCAGCATTGAGATTGTACTGCTATTTGAAACTTCAGAAGGGAACATGAACTGGTCTGAAGCCCAAAGAGAATTCTTGAAAGAGGTGAAGAAAGATTTTAAAAGCCAAATTAGAGAAATAGAAGAAAAACTGTTCAATGATTTTAAAAATATGAAAAAAAAAGAAATCAAAGAATTTAAATGGAAAATTGGACAAATGAAAAGAAAGCATATAACCTAACTAGAGAAAATAACTCCTTAGAAGGAACAATTGAACAGATAGAAAAGGAGACAGAAAAGCTAAGTGAAGAAAAAAAAACTGATAAAAATTAGATTCGTGCAAGTGGAAGCTAATGAAGATGTCAAGAATTGGTCAGAGAATCTAAAGAATAAAAAGATAGAAGAAAATGTAAAATATCTAATTGGAAAAACAACTGACCTGGAAAATAGCTCTAGGAGAGAAAAACCTAAGAATTATTGGTCTACCAGAAAGCCATGATGAATAAAAGAGCCAATATCTTCTCAGAAATTAGCAGGAAAAATGCCCAGAGGTCCTGAGGACAAAATAGTCATTGAAAGAATCTACCATTCACCTCCAGAAAGAGATCCCAAACTAAAAGCACTAAGGAATATCATTGCCAAATTTCAAAACTATCAAGTGAAGGAGAAAATACAACAGGCAGCCAGAAAGAAATCATTCAAATATTGAGGAGCCACAGTCAGAATCACACAGGACCTTGTAGCTTCTACATTAAAAGATCAAATGAATTGGAATATGATTTTCAGTAAGGCAAAGGAGCTGGGATTATAGAAAAGGATCAATTATTCAGCAAAGTTGAGCATAATATTTCAGGCAAGGAGACATATATTCAATGAAATAAGGGATTTCCAAATCCTAATGATGAAAAGACCAGAGCTCAATTTGATCTTCAAACACAATTCCCAGGAGAGGTATAAAAAAGTAAATAGGGGAAAAACTTGTTATTCAATATGGGCAAACTATTTACACTCCTAAGGGAAGATGATACTTGTTAATCTTGAGAACTGTATATTTATTATGATATATACAAGGAATATACATAGATAGAGGGAGTAGGTATAAAGTAAATGATATGATGACAAAAATGTGATTTAAAGGTGTCAAGGTATTGTAATGGGATATGTGAAAAGGAGGAGACAGAAAGTGAAAAATTTCATCTCAAGAAGAGGCACAAAAATATACTACAGGAGAGGGAAAGAGGGGAGGGAGATGAACATTGTTAGACAGTTACTCTCATCTGATTTGGTTCAAGGAGGGAATAACAAACTCAGTTAAGTATAGAAATCTAACTAGCTCTATAGGCAGCAGGAGGGGAAGGGGGAAAGAAAAGGGAGGGGAGGCTAAAAGGGAGATAAAATGGAGAGAGGCTGACAGAAGGAAGGGAAGACTGAGGGAGGAGGTGGTCAAAAATTAAATCTCTATTATGGAGGGAAAGGGAGAAGGGAGAACTAAAAGCACAAATAAGGGGAAAGAGGATGGAGGGAAAGACACAGAGTGTAATCATAACTGTGAATGTGAATGGGATGAACTCTCCTATAAAATGGAGACAGCTGAATGGATTAAAAAACACAATCCAACAATATGTTGTTTGCAAGAAACACATTTGAAATGGGAGTATTCAAACAGGGTAAAAGTAAGAGGTTGGAGCAAAATACATTGTGCTTCACCTGATGTAAAAAAAGCAGGGGTAGCAATCTTAATCTCAGAAAAAGCAGAAATAGATCTAATGAAAAGAGATAAGGAAGGAAACTGTATCCTGCTAAAAGGCACCATAGAAAACAAAACAATATCATTACTAAGTATATATTCCCCAAGTGGTATAGCATCCAGATCTTTAGAGGAGAAGTTAAGGGAGTTACAGGAAGAAATAGACACCAAAACTATGTTAGTGGGGGACCTCAAACCCCCCTCCTTGAACTTGATAAATTTGACCTCAAATAAAACAAGAAAAAAGTTAATGAGGTGAATACAACTCTGGATAAGGTAGGTATGAAAGATATCTGGCAAAAATTGAATGGGGACAGAAAGGATTATATCTTTTTCTCAGTGGTGTATGGTACATATACAAAAACTGACCATGTACTAGGGCATAAAATCCCCACAATCCAGTGCAGAAAAGGCAGTGAAAGTCAATGCATCCTTCTCAGATCATAATGCAATAAAAATTATATGTAATAAAAGGCCATTGAAAGGCAGACCAAAATTAATTGGAAACTACATAATCTAATCCTAGAGGAGTGGGTTAAACAACAAATCATAGAAACAATCAATAACTTCATTAATTAGAATGACAATAATGAGACAACCTACCAAATCTTATGAAATACTGCAAAAGCCATTCTTAAGGGAAGTTTTATATCTTTGAATGTGCACATGAATAAAATAGAGAAAGAGGAGATCAATGAATTGGGCATGCAACTGAAAAAGTTCTAAAAAGAACAAATTGAAAATCCCCAAGTAAATACCAAATTAGAGATACTGAAAAACAAGGGAAAGATTAATAAAATTGAAATTAAGAAAATTATTGAACTAATAAATAAAACAAAGGTTTGGTTTTATGTAAAAAACAATAAAATTGATAAACTTTTATTCAATTAGATTAAAAAAAGAAAAAAGAAAACCAAATTACCAGTGTCAAAAAGGGAAAGGGTGAACTAACCTCCAATGAGGAGGAGATTAAAGCAATAATTCGAAATTACCTTGCCCAACTATATGACCATAAATTTGACAATGTAAATGAGATGGGTGATTATTTTAAAAAATATAAATTGCCCAGATTAACAGAAGAAAAAGTTGAAAACTTAACCCCATCTCAGAACAAAGAAATTGAACAAGCCATCAATGAACTGCCTAGGAAAAATCTCCAGGACCAGAAGGGTTTACAAGTCAATTCCATCAAACATTTAAAGAGCCATAAAGTTCAATACTATATAAACTATTTGTGAAAATTGGAGAAGAAGGAGTTACATCACATTCTTTTAAGGATACAAATATGGTTTTGTTATCTAAACCAGGAAGAGATAAAACAGAGAAAGAAAATTGTAGACTGGTTTCTCTAATGAATATTGATGCAAAAATTTTAAATAAGATATTAGCAAAAGTATATAGCAACTTATCATGGGACTAATACATTATGATCAGGTAGGATTTTTACCAGGAATGCAGGGCTGGTTCAATATTAGGAAAACTATTAGCACTATTGATCATATCAACAATAAAACTAGCAGAAACTGCATGATTGTCTAAATAGATACAGAAAAAGCTTTTGACAAAATATAGCACCTATTCCTATTCCTATTGAAAACACTGGAAAGCATCAGAATATATATAATTTTCCATAAAATAATAAGCAGTATCTACCTAAAACCTTCATCAAGCAATATATGCAATGGACATAAACTAAATGCATTTCCAATAAGATCAGGGGTGAAATAAGGATGTCCATTATCACCACTATTATTCAATATGGTACTAGAAATGTTAACTATAGCAATAAGAGAAGGAAAAGAAATTGAAGGAGTTAGAATAGGCAAAGAAGAAACTAAGTTATCACACTTTGCAGGTGATATTATGATATATTTAGAGAATCCCAGAGAATCAAGTAAAAGCTTTTTGAAATAATAAACAACTTCAGCAAAGTTTCAGGTTACAAAATAACCCCACAAGAATCATCTGCAGTTCTGTATATTATTTACAAAGCCCAACAGCAAGAGATAGAAAGAGAAATCCCATTTAAAGCTATAGTAGACAATTTAAATATCTGGGAGTCTATGTGCCAAGACAGACCAGGAAACTATGTGAACACGATTACAAAACACTTTTCACACAAATAAAGTCAGATCTAAGTAAGTGGAAAATGTCAGTTGCTTGTGCATAGGCCAAGCCAATATAATAAAAATGACAATTTTACCTAAATTAATTTACTTATTCAGTGCCATGCCAATCAAACTACCAGATAATTATTTTCTAGAGCTAGAAAAAATGTCAAAATTCATCTGGAAGAACAAAAAATCTAGAATAGGTTTGATACTCAAGACACTGTAGTCAATGAATATAGCAATCTACCCTTGGTAAACCCAAGGATCCAAACTTCTGGGATAAGAACTCACTGTTTGACAAAATTTTCTGTGAAAGCTGGATAACAATGTGGTAGAAACTTGGCATAAACCAATGCCTGACACTATATATGAGAATAAAGTCCAAATGTGTACATGATCTAGGTATAAAAATTGATACTATAAACAAATTTGTGGAGCAAAGAATAGTGTGTTTGTCAGATTTATAGAGAATTCAGAAATTTTTGACTAAACAAGAGAAAGAAAACATTATAAAGTACAACATGGATAATTTTGATTATATTCAATTGACAAGGTTTTGCACAAACAAACGTACTGCAAACAAGATTAGGAGGAAAGCAGAAAACTGTGAAATTTTTAACTAGTGTCTGTGAGAAAGGCCTCTTTTCAAAAAATATATAGAGAAGTGAGTCAAATGTACAACAATACAAGTCATTCACTAGTTGATAAATCATGAAAGGATATGAACAGCCAATTTTCAGGGGAAGAAATTAAAGTTATCTATAATCATATGAAAAAATGCTCTAAATCACTATTGATTAGAGAGATGCAAATCAAAACAACTCTGAGGTACTATATCACACCTATCAGATTGACTAATATGACAAAACAGGAAGATGATAAATGTTGAAGAAGATGTGGGAGAGCTGGAACACTAATATATTTTTGGTGGAGCTGTGAGCTGATCCAACCATTCTGGAGAGCAATTTGGGACTATGCGCAAAGGGCTACAAAAATGTCTATATCCTTTGACCCAGCAATATCACTTCTAGAATTGTATCCCAAAGAGATCATAAAAATAGAAGAGTCCCACATGGACAAAAATATTTATAGCAGCTCTCTTTGTGGTGACAAAAACTGAAAATCAAGGGATGCCCATCAATTGAGGAATGGTTGAATAAGTTGTGGTATATGAATATAATGGAATATCTTGTGTTTTAAGAACTGATGAACAGAAAGACTTTAGACAGGCCTGGAAAGACTTATATGAAATGATGCTGAGTGAAAGAAGCAGAGTCAGGGCAATTTCTTACACAGCAACAACCACAGTGTGCAAGGAATTTTTCTGGTAGACAATCCTTCATAGCATTGAAAGGACCTAAAAAATTTCCAATGGACCTTTGAGTCAACATGCCTTCCACATCCAGAGAAAGAACTATGGAATTGGATAAGAGAATGAAGCAGACCATTTTCTTTTGTGTTATTTTTATGGTTCTTCCTATCCATTTTAATTCTTCTATTCAACATGACTATGGTGAAATTGTATTTAATAGGAATTTATGTGTAGAACCTATATATAAGATTGCAAGCTATCTCAGGGAGGGAGGGGGAAAGGAGGGAGAGAGGGAGCAGAAAATCTAAGATATATGAAAGTGTTTATGGAACACTGAAAACAAATAAAATAATTATTTAAGAAAAGAAAAACACAGAAAAAGGAGGTAGCACCTGTATTATATTTTGAGGGAACCCTAGAGACTGTACAAGCCTCAGATGAGGAAGAAATTAATTCTGTACATAGAGAAACCATCATTGTGCAGTCACACAAGTAAGAGATATGATACTGAGTGTGCTGAAGTGTTAGACTGTCTATTTCACTGCAATGGAAAGTAAAGGAAAATAATACAAGTCAGATTTGAAAGTTAGGTGGGAAGAGAATTTGAAATGCCAGACATTTTATATCATTCTTTTGAGACTGGATAGGGTAAATAAACAAAGTCAGGTTTGTTATGTGATTCCTGTGTAGTAAAAACTTCAAGAGGGAAATTTTTGAATAAAAACATATATGTTACAGTGGAGAACAGTAGAAAACAATTTTGCTTTCATTTGTTGGAAAACACAAGTGATGTGATGATTTGTATATATGGTAATAGAATTTATTTATTTATATTGTTAGAATAAGATGAGTTGCAAAGAACCCCAGGCTTTGAAAGTACCAATGTACTGTAAAATAATAACTACTGTTATTTTGATAGTGTTTGATATCTTAAAAATTACTTTCACGGGAACCCTATGAGTTACATATGGTGAGGTATATTCCACTCTTACAGATGAAAAAAAATGTCTGAGTCTTGAAGGGGACTCTATGGTCCTCAGTATGAAACTGAAGACTTCAGGGGTGGACACAACTTTTGTTTTATTTAGCTGCTACTGAGTAAAGGTAGGCACTTCAGGAAAAAAAAATGTCATGAAAAGTGAAAAACTAGTCAAGAAAATAATGTTGAATTTTTAAAAAGCTGTTTTGTAAAGCAAAAGTGAGCTCAAATTAGAAATAGTATAACTGTTTGGGAGTAGGTGAGACTAGGGCAACAAATACCTTTTCAAGTTCTCTTTCTTTTCTGTAATAAGGAACACAATCTTCAGACTGGGAAAAACAGAAAAACAAAACTAGTTAATGAGAAATCTAAAGGCAAGATAAGTAATAAAAGAGAACAAAGAACAACTTTATGTGACTAAGTCATTTTGAGTATTACAAATGGCCAAATTAACTACAAAGGACATATTAAGGACAGTGTTATCTATATCCAGAGAAAGAACTGATAAACATAGGTATGTATCGAATGGAAACACACACACACACACACACACACACACACACACACACACACACAGAAATTTGTGCCTAAAGGCAGCCATCTCTAGGGAGAAGAGCAGGGAAAAAAGAAATGTCCATGATAACTTTATTATATATTTAAAATAGTAGCAAGTTATAAATAATTTATTTTCAGTTTCCCATATAATCATCTTTTTAAACTATTGTACTATGTTATGTAAATGCTTGTTTTAATTCTTAAATTCAGAATAAAATAAATATTTTTTTAAAAGAACCATAGGAATGGAAAAGTTGACTCTGGACTTGAGTCAGGAAAATATTATTCTAGTTTTGAAAACGAAGATGAATTCTTCAAATTATTTTAGGTTTCCCAGACTATGTTATCCACAGTGTGAAAAACAACTAAAATAATAAAACCCAGAGACATTGTTAAATGCTTATGATTTAAGTAAGCTGTTTTAGACAAAATCTTAACTTCCATCTTTCCATCGTCACTCGTAGAATGGTGTACATTACTTGGTGAATACTAGTAAATAAACTGTAATCCGTATCCATTTCCATTACCACATAGCATGCCCCACAATACCAAATGCTCCCAATTTGTCCTAAGGTACTGACATTTATATCTGTCAGACTGCTTTCAAATGGCACTGCTATGGTCTAAAACCTTTAATCTTCCATAATCACTGGTATTGATTCTCACTCTCAAACAATTCTTGAAGTGAAACGGACAGCAAATACTCCTCATTTTTTTATTGTCATTTTCCTCTTGTGTCAAATATAAACCTAAAACAGTCTTTGTAATTATTGTCTGTTTTTGCACACCGCTAAGTTTTCAACACAGGTATAATCCTTCACATATCTCAAAAAAACACATATACTAGCATTCTGGTTATTTCTCAGTACCACTAAATGCTTTCTGTGAAACTTCATTCATATTTTCCCCCTTTGCAGAAACCAGAGAAATGGCAATGTGAGGGTTAGAAGGGACAGAGGTTGGATTTTCCTAGACAGAGGGAAACACCTTCCTCTCTTCCCCTTACAACTCCGTAGACACAGTATCCCAATATCCTGGCTGCTACAAGTTGGATATCATGACTTTTTATATAAATTCTAGATCATATAATAAAGGGATTGTTTGTGAAGATTTAGAAAGGAAATAGTGGTCATTATAAGCTAACATTATGTTCATTGGGAAATTAACCTTGTGACTTTTTTTGCCTGCGTTTCTAGTCTGCCAAATCAGAAGAATTGCATAGATTTTCAATGTCCAGTCCAAGGAGAAATGGGGGCCACTAAACCATTCATTAGAGCCCCTGAAGTTCACAAATTGACATAGAAAGTCACACATTAACATCATCTGTGTTTTATTGGGTTTTTACATATTTTGTTAAATATTCCCCAATCTCATTTTAAACTAGTTCTGGCAACACTCTGGTATATTGTTTCATGTGTTTGGAAACCCTGTTATAGTCTATAGGATTTCACCGAGATATTTGAAAAATTCTTTCATTTTATTCTTGTAGACAATATGGAGAAGAGTGAGTTGGATCATAATACAGATATACAGATTTGGAAATGTTTATAAAATCCTTAAAAGTAGATTTCTCTAGATTCATCTTCATCTTTTCAACTATCCTTTCCTATTTCATTTTTTAATTTTAAGTTAAAAATTATAGGTAGGGGGC
>JAQQSK010010406.1:0-12697 GCA_028658325.1 Potorous gilbertii | reverse complement strand
AAATAACAATCATAAAATCAAATTTACCATTAAAACCTTAACTTTTCCATCAATGCAAATTTTACCCAAGGTTACCTGCCTCTAGGAAATGTAGACTAAAATTCTTTTCCCCAAACTAAAGATGTCTCTGATTTAGTCTCAGTAATTAATTCAATTGTTTTAATACTAATTGCTTTTACATCACTTTGTAGCATGTCCAATTTTTCTCCCCATCTCTCCCCTCACCCCACCCCCTAATACTTTGCATTCTGATTACCCCTTCCCTCAATATACCCTTCCTTCTCTCACACTCCACCTTTCTCTTATATCCTTCTTCTCTCTTTTCTTGTAGGGCAAGATAAATTTCTATACCTCATAATCTATATTTCTTATTTCTCAGTTATATGCAATAATCAACATCTGTTTCTAATACTTTGAGTTCCAACTTCTCTCCCTCCCTCCCTATCCATCACCACTGAGAAGGTAAGCAATTCAATGCAGACTAAATATGTGTCATTTTGCAAAACACTTTCATATTAATCATGTTATGTAATACTAACTATATTGTCCTCTATCCTACTCTATTCCCCCCTTATTTTTTTATTTTCTCATTTGAACTTGTCTCTTCCCAAAAGTGTTTACTTCTAGTTACTCCCTTCTCCTTTTTGTTCTCCTTTCTATCATCCCCCTCATTCCACTTGTCCCCTCCTCCCCTACTTTCCTGTAGTGTAAGATAAGATTTTCATACCAAATTTAGTGAGCATGTTATTCCCTCCTTAAGTCATATGTGAGGAAAGTAAGCTTCACTTTTCCTCTCTCCCCTTATCTCTTTTATACTCCATTGAACAAGATTTTTCTTATCTTATAGCCTGCCCCATTTCAGTTCTCCCTTTCTCCTCCCAGTATTTTCCTCCCTCACCCCTTAATTTTTATTTTATCTCTTTCTTTTTGTGAATATCATCTTTTCTGATTCAATACAGCCTGTACTCTCTGTCCGTGTGTGTGTGTGTATGTGTATACAATCCCTCCACTTACCAAATAGTGAGAAAAGTCTCAAGAGTTGTAAATATTTCCTTTCCATGTAGGAATGTAAACAGTTTAGCTTTAGATAGTCTTTTATGATTTCTCTTTCCTGCTTACCTTTTCATGCTTCTCTTAATTCTTGTGTTTGAAAGTCAAATTATCTCTTCAGTTCTGGTCTTTTTATCATGAATGCTTGAAAGTCCTCTATATCCCTGAGTGATGATTTATTCCCTTGAAGTTTTGCTGGGTAGGTAATTTTTGGTTTTAATCCCAGTTCCTTTATCTTCTGGAAAATCCTATTCCAAGCCCTTTGATCCCTTAATGTAGAAGTTGCTAGATCTTGTGTTATCCTGATTGTATTTCCACAATACTTGAATTGTTTCTTTCTAGCTGCTTGCAGTATTTTCTCCTTGACCTAGGAACTCTGAAATTTGGCCACAACATTGCCAGGAGTTTCTCTTTTCAGGTCTCTTTCAGGAGTTGATCGGAGGATTCTTTCAATATTTATTTTGCCCTCTGGTTCTAGAATATCAGGACAGTTTTCCTTGATAATTTCATGGAAGATAATGTCTAGCTTCTTTTTTTAATCATGGCTTTCAGGTAGTCCCATATTTTTAAATTGTCTCTCCTAGATCTATTTCCCAAGTCAGTTGTTTTTCCAGTGAGATATTTCACATTATCTTTTATTTTTTCAAACTTTTGCTTTTGTTTTTTAACTGCTTGATTTTTCTCATAGTCATTCATTTCCCTGAACTCAATTCTCTCTTTCAAAGAGCTATTTTGTTCAGTGAGATTTTGAACCTTCTCCTCCATTTGGTTAATTCTACTTTTTAAAGCTTCCTTCTCCTCATTGACTTTTTGGACCTCTTTTTCAATTGAATTAGCCTCTTTTTAAAGGTGTTATTTTCCTCAGCATTTTTTTGCTTCTCCTTTAGCAAGCTGCTAATTCGCTTTTCAAACTCTTCCATGGCCTGAGTCCAATTTAAGTTCCCTTTGGAGGCACTGGAGGCAAAGGCCTTGACTTCCTGTGACAGTATGCCTTGTTCTTCCTCATCTGAAAGGATAGGAGGAGATAACTGTTCACCAAGAAAGTAACCTTCTATGGTCTTATTTTTTTTCCCTTTTTGGGGCATTTTCCTAGCCGGTTATTCGACTTCTGAATCCTTTGTCAAGAGGATGGTCCTATTGTCCCTCCTTTCCCCAGTGCCGTGTTTAAGGCTGAGATTCAACTCAGCTGCTTGATTTCCGGGGGTTTTGGGTGGGGGTGGGACCATCGTGAAGGGCTGAGGTTTTGATCAGCTGTTCTCTACTGCCAGAGGCTTTAAATTGAGCTGCTTGGACAATAGACCCAGGTTGCTTCCCAGTTACCATAGCTTCCTGCAGTCTGCTACTGTGGCCTCTGCCATGGCCTGGGGCTATTTCTGGAGGAACTCTGTTCCCTCTTACCCATCTGGGAAAGCCCTCCCACAGTGACCTTTGGAACTTTCTTTACTGCTGGTGGGTTGAAGTATCTGGGACGCCCCCTGCTGGAAACTGTGCCCCAGAGGTCTATTCAGGTCCTTTTCCTCCCAGTGCCATGTGGCCAAGGCTGGTTCCCCTCCTCTCAGCATCTTGTGCAATAGACTCTTCCTGTCGGCCTTCCATGTTACTTTTGGCTGGAAACCTCTTTTGCTCTGTTGTTCTGTGGCTTCTGCTGCTCTAGAATTTGTTGAGAGTCATTTTTTACAGGTATTTTGTGGGCTGTGGGGGAAGTACTAGAGTATATGCATCTTTCTACTCCTCTATCTTGGCTCTGAACTCCCCCCCAAATCCCACGCCTAACACTTAAGTCAGTCAGTTAATCAATAGACATTTCTTAAGGTCCTACTATGTTCCCAGTTCTGTGCTAAGTGCTGGGGATACAAAGAGGCAAAAGATGGTCCTTGCCCTTAAGAACTTATGCTGTAAAAGAGGAGAAAACAAGCAAACAAATATGCTTGAAGGAAGGCCCTAAATGAAAGGAGGGAGGATGCTTTCTGTAGAAGATGAGATTTTGCTTGGATTTTGCTTGGAAACTGAAGGAAATCAGAGAAGCCAAGAGTCAGAGATGTGAAGGGAGAATGGCACCGGTATAGGAGAGAGCCACAGAAAATATCCATTGCTTAGGGAGGGACATCTTGTTTATGGAACAGCCAGGAGGTCAGTGATACCAAGTCAAAGAACATATGTTGAGAGTAACATGTAAGAAGACTAGAAAGTAGGAAAGGGCTGGATTATGAAGGGCTTTGAACTCCAAACAGAGCATTTTGTATTTGCTCCTGGAGGACATGTCACTTAATCAATACACATTAACTATGCACTCAGTAGCTGTGTAATGATAGAAAAGCCCATTAAAGTTCATTGAACAGCACTAAACTCCCTAAAATATATGCTAAATGGTCAGCAAGTTGTTCTTCTTTGTTGTTGTTAGACTGACTCTCACCCTCTTACCCAGAGTAGAAAAACAGGGACTTCTTATGGGTCTGGTCCCACCGCTGATGAGCACAAGAACTTGACTGACTCTCTTTCAGACCTGGGCCAGTTTGCCCTTCCTTAGATAACCTGACAGCCCCCTCTCCTCCACTCCTTCCACTCCCATGGACTTATCATATTGATGCTGAACTTAGTAGACACCCAACTGGTTTAGCCCACTGTGACTCAAACTTCCTAAGTTCAAGATCCTCCAATCTCAGTCTCCCTAGTAGCAGGAATTATAGTTGTGCACTACCACACACTGCAATTAGAGTAAGAGTATCCTAGAATGAATATAGTGTTAGACTTAGAGTTAGGAAGACCTGTGTTGAAATCTTACTTATTACACTTACTAGTTATGTGACAATGGACAAGTCATTAAACTTCACTTAGCAACAGGTATCTCCCCAAATCATGAAATTTCAGGGTTAGAAGGAAATTCATCCATCACTATAGCCCAGCCTATACATAGTAAGAGTGATTACTATAACATACTAGACAGTTGGTAATCCAACCTCTGCCTAAAGGCCTCCAATGTGGAAGATATTATCTGGATCTATTCAAATCTCTCTGTTGATGCCTATTTTATGTGGGAAAGTCACTAAGCCTCTATGGGCCTCAGTTTCCTCACCTGAAAAGTGAAGGTGTTAAGTTATATGTCTTTTGTATTCTCTTCTAGCTCTGGTTCTGTGATCTTATGATCCTTCCCCTTCCCCATAGCTTTTTATTATTTGAGACAACTCTTACTATTAGGACTAAGATGCTTAGTTTTATAACCCCGAGCAAATCATTTAGCCATTCAGTCCTCAGTTTCCTTGTCTGTAAAATGGGGATAATAAGATATATCTTCCAGGGTTGTTGTAAGAATCAAATGAGATATTTCTAAAGCATTTAGTAGACCTTAAATATATATATGTATTTATATATATATATATATATATATATATATATATATATATATATATAATTGCTATTACCTTAAGCCCAAATCCTCACACTTATGTATTAAGTCAGAGAGGTTATAAGAAACAGTGCATGAGGCTAAAGAAGTTCTGGACTTGGATCCAGGAAGACCTGGATTCAAATTCTGCTTCTATTATTAAGTGACCCCTGGGCAAGTACTAACACTTATCTCCTAAGTCACAGATAGTGATCTCCATTAGTGTAAGAAGCTCCCACCTTGATGGAAATCTCTGGTCTTTTATTGATTTCACAACCATAGACAGTTTGTGAACTGTGTTGATAAAGTGTTGATACACTGATATCAAAGATACTTGACTTCCTAATGTAGGCAATAAATGCTATCTGTTATAAGGAGTGAAAGGATGTTGGTCCTAAGGAAAAAACTAAGAGAAAAGTACATCACGCAAATAAAGTATAGTGGACCTCTGTAGTGCAATGGAAAATGTATTGACCTATGAGTCCAAGAACATGCATTCCAATCTTTCTTTGGAGTTTGACACCTCGGACTGAAAGAAATAGCAAAGTAGACAAGAGTTCAGAAACAACGTTGTTAAAAAGCTCAAGAAAGAAATATTAGTCATGTATCTTACAAAGCCAAGAAGATATTTATATACTTTAAGCAAGAGAGAGTTAAATGTCCTTGTTTCTGGACAAGAGCTTTTTCATCACTGTGGTCTATCCACAGTTTGCTGAAAAGTACACTATAATTGGTGTAGAGGTTGAGCACTTTATTCTAAATGTTGGGTGAACATTTGGGGTAGTGAGAAAAAGACTTTTCTTTAGCAGACTTTGATAAAATGTTCCATTTTGCTCCAAATGTGTTTTGCCACATGTAATTTTCAACAAAATAGTGCCTGTAGGTAATGGAGATTAGCATAAGATCCCAGCTTTTCCAGTGTGGGCTGAAGATAACTGGGAAATATTTCACTTGAATAAATGCACTTCTCCAGTGATTCATTTCACTGATGCATTTGTAATTTAAATAAGCTATATCAGAGGCAAGAAGATGCAATTTCTTGCTTTCTTTTAATGAAATGTTTAGAGAATAGGTAATTACTGGTACAAGTCAAGAACTAGTCCAAATACATTCAGGGCCACATCCAGGAAAAAATGGTATCACAGAATTCCAAAGTGGCCATCCATTGTAGCTCACATCTGAGAAAAATCCTCACTACAATCTGCCTAACAAGGGGTCTTCCAGCCTTTGCTTAAAGCTGTCCAGTGAGGGGGAGTCAACTCCCTACTGAGGCAGCTCATTTCACTTATGGACAGCTCCAATCACATACCAGGAAGTTGTTTCCTCACATGGACCCTAAATTTAATTCTTTGCAACTTTCAACCAGCCCTTCTGACTCTGTGCTCTTAGGTCAAGCAGTACAGCTCAAATGACACCTTTTCACACACTTGAAGATAGCAATCCTGTCCTCCCCCTCCTTTCCCCACCCTAGTCTTCTCATCTCCACATTCCCAGTTACATAATGTATAGTTAGCATTTATGTGCATTTTCAGGTTCATTAAATGCTTTACAAATGTTATCTCATTTGATTCTTACAACACCCCCTGGAAGGTAGATTCTATTATCATCCCCTGTGCCTTTCAGGAGAAACTATTTTTTCCCTCCATGATAACATTAAGGAAAATTGTGTTCAGTGCCTCTACTCTTTCCTTTTCTGCACCAACCCTTATTCCCTTCCAGGTACCCAAAGAACTAAAGATATACCTAAAGGGGAGAGAGAGAGAGACAAAGACACAGAGACAGAGATAGACAGGGATAGAGACAGAGAGAGACAAAGAGAAACAGATAAACAAAGTCAGAGACAGAAAAAACAGACATATACAGAAATACAGAGATAAAGGTAGATTCAAAGACAGAGACAAAGAGATACAAAATAAATATGAAATAAATTTGAGGCAAGGATTATAGAAGTTGGTGTGGGGTAGGGGTGGAGAGAAAGGCTTTATTTAAGAGATGGCTCTTTTAGGAATCTAAAATACAAATATGAGTAGGGGACTGCATTCCAGATATGGGGAACAGTTATTTCAAAGACTGAGAGGCAGGAAGTAGAGTGATACATATGAGGAAAGCTAGGAAGATTTCTCTGAATATTAGTTTCCCTTTCACATCCTCAAAGTCTAACAAAATCACAAGTGGAGCATAATTGATCCCACATAATATGTGATGTCAAGTGGGGTGTAGTGTGTAATAAAAGTTTCTAATAGTGTATATGTGAAGGAGTAGTTTGAAATTAAGAAAAGCAGTCCATCTAGGGGATCCACAGTGTGGAAGACCACCTAGGTTTTTCTACCTTTGTGATTCCATTGTGGTGAATGGAGATTATTCAGAAGTGCTGATATTGCTCTGGACTCATTAAATGTACTACTTCAAAAACCCTCAAACAATTGACATGAGAATGAGAGGAGAAAATGAGGATGAAGCCATGTTTGAAATCTAGCCTAGAGTCATCTAAATTATCCAGTATTCACACAGAAGGCTATAGGATGTGTGAAATCCTTGTGTAGATTTAGATCAACATGGAGTCTTGGTAAATGCTACCTTCTACAAGAGGACTTTCCCAGACCCCTTCGCTGTTAGGCTCTTTTATTCTAAAGCTGCCTTCTATCTGCTCTATGCATCTTATATACACCTATGTATAGACATGTCACCCCTCCATTAAAATACAAACCCCTTGAGGGCAGGGAATTTTTTTTCTTTGCTTTATTTTTACAGTGCTTAGCACAATCCCTGGTGCATACTAGCAGTTAAATAAAATATCAATTGATTGATTGATTGATTGCTGTTATTGACAGATGGAGACTCCTTCATATAAGGGTTGGATTCTGGGTTCCCTTTTAATTCTCTGGTTCTATAATTCTTTGACCCTGTAAGTAGAAGGAAAAGGGAATGAGTCTGCTGAGAGTTATATGATCCTTAACCCACCTACAACAATAATTGAACTCCTAGTCTTCTATATGTGAGGTCTTTGTTCAAGGCTCAACAAATAAACACAATATTAGGGACAGTTCTGTGCTTTTTTATGACACAGTCATTGGAAAGAAAGCTGGATTTAGGGTCAGAGTATTAGGGTTTGAAGGTCAACTATAGTAGTATAGATATTACCTACAGATGTGACTTGGGTCAAGTCAATTAGTCTTTTTAGGTCCTAATTTCCTCATCTGTAAAAAGTGGTTTAGATTAGATGACCTTTACCAACCTTTCCAACTTAAAATCAATAAACTGATCCCCCTGAATCATTTCCTTATGGCCATGGAAATAAAAGAAACAAAAGCACAGTAAAATGTGTGGCTAAATGAAAGGATGACTGAGATTCTCATTGGACTGATGAATAAAGGAGATGAGTGACTGGATTTCATCTTCTATTCAAAGTCAATGAGGAAAATAACTTCATTTAATATGTGTTCATTTTGATTCCAGGTGCTTATGACAAGGAAAAGAATAATGACATCATTTGTGTAGGGACCTCCCAGATGAGGAAATACCCTTTACTAATGCAGATCTGTACTCTCTCTGCAATTTGTCATCTTCAAAAATTGCCCAAAACATTGAGAAGCTAGGTTGCTTGTCCACTGTTACACAGCTAGTATATATCAGAGATGGGGCTTGAACATACATCTTTCTGGTTTTGAAATCTGCTGCTAAGTCTAAGTAAATGAACGCTTACAAACATGATGGCATTTTATGTGCCATTATCTATAGCAGATGAAGTAGAGAAATTCTATAATTTGATAAGATGCTCCAAACTAAGTCAACATGTACCTTAGAAACACCATTATCATTGTTGACACCACCATCATCATCATTATCACTGGGATCATTAAACAGGAAAGAGGAAATACTTGTGTTTGTCCTTCGTTGCTGAAGAAGACCATGCCATCAGAGAAATGATGACATGACTTGCACTTGACTTTGTTTCAAGTGAGGGAGGGCTGCGCAGGTCACCAGCCTCACTTCTCCTCCAGAGCCATCTGAATACAGTGATCAGATATTCATCAAAATGACTGGAGATGACCCGGGATGAGGCAATTGGGGTTAAGTGACTTGCCCAAGGACACACAACTAGTGAGTATCAAGTGTCTGAAGTGAGATTTGAACTCAGGTCCTCCTGACTCTTGCATTGATGCTTTATCCACTGTACCACTTAACAGGAAAGAGAAGCCTTAAGGAAGTCATTAAATTTGAACTGTTTACATTCCTACATAGAAAGATATTATCTGCAACTCATGAGACCTTTTCAGTATGAGGATAGTTAGAAGGAATATCTGTATGTATGTATGTATACACATACACACATACCACACACACACACACACACACACACACACACACACACGTAGGTGTATATGGGTATGTATGTATGTGTATATTATATATGTGTAGGTTTGTATAAGTACATGGGTGTGTCTGTATGCCTGTGTATGTGTGTATATATATGTGTACATGTGCATATATATATATATATATATATATATACATATAGATAGATAGATAGATATACAGAGGGCATAGGATGAGCTGAACATGAAGGGAGAATACCTAAAAAAAATAAAAGAATAAAATTTGCTGTTGCATGGAATGTACTAGGAATATAAGAAAGGGGAGGTAGAATGTAGTAAATTATCTTACATAAAAAAAGGAAGAAAGAGCCTTTACAATGGAGGGGAAAAGGGAGGAGGTGAAAATAAATAAGTGAGCCTTAGTCATGGGATTTGACTTAAGGAGGGAATAACACACACTCAATTGGATATGGTAATCCAGTTAACCCTGCAAAGGGGAAGGGGATAGAAGAGAGAAGATAATAGAAGGGACAGCAAATTGGGGAAATTGGTTATCAGAAGCAAGCACTATTGTAGGAGGACGGGTCAAGGGAAAGAATGGAATAAATGGAGGGCAGGATAGGACAAAGGGAAATGTAGTTAGTCTTTTACAATATAACTATTAAAGAAGTACTTTGCATTGTTCCACATGTATGACCTGTATAGAATTGTTTGTTTTCTCAGTGAGGATGGGTGGGGAGGGAGGGAGAGAATGAGGAACTTAAAGCTTTAATAATGAATGTTAAAAATTGTTTTAGCATGCAACTAGAAATTAAGATACAGAGGAAATGGAATATAGAAATCTATTTTGCCCTACAGGAAAATAGAGGGAAAAGGGGATGGAAGAAGGGTGCGTAATAGAAGGGAGGATGGGGTGCATGCTGTCCTGGGGTGGGAGTGGGAAAAGATGGGGAGAAAATTTTGAATTTAAATTCTTGTGGAAGTGAATGCTGAGCACTGAAAAATAAATAAATTATACATTGAAAAGCAAAAAAAAAAGACTTTCATAATCTTGATAACCTATAAGGATATGCCAAAGAATACCTACTAGATTTCCCTTGAATCTGGAGCATAAACATTAAGAAGGACATGAGTCCGTAGGAAAAAGAGAAGGGTAGGGATTGATCGGGTAGTCCCCAAGATAGCCTTCATCACATCCTACCATGTGTGCCTACCCAAAGTATCCTACATCCCCCAGTCTTCATGTGTGAAATACTATTCTACCTGCATCACTATCCCTATTTTTTTTACATGATGGGGTGGTGATTTTAATATTTTTATTAACAGAAAAAAGAGGTGATTCAATTTTCTAACAAGAATGAGGGGTAGCAGATAGATGGTTTAAGTGCTGCAGCAGTACTTCTAATATATTAAAAGAACCATGGGAGGCCTCTGCCATTTTAAATGGAGCATTAATAGAAAATATATGGGAAAACAAGGTTAAGAATTTAAGGATGAAATAGAATGGATGGAAGTACACACACCAATGAAACATATCAATTTAATTTAATATTTATTAAGTAGCTATCATACGCAAAGCAGTAGAAAGAAAAGGTCTTTTTATTTATAAGTTTATATTTTATTAGAGAATATGATATACAAAGATAAGTAAAATATAATTTGGGAGAAAGAGAGAGAGAGAGATTGGAAATGGGGGTGGAAGAATCATGGGAGATTTGAGAAAAGAGATAAAAATGAGCTGAGCAATGAAGATAAAACATTAAGGAGATTAAAAGGAGGAAAGAATTCTTTATAAGTATGATGAAATGTGTGGGCAAATGTAGAGATAGAAAAATGACATGGTAAGACTATCTGTCTTAGGAAGTTATCAGAGTACCCAATATAATAATAACTACTCACATTTATATAATATTTTTGTGTTTACAAAGTACTTTCTTCTCAATAGCCCTGTTAGATAAATAAATCTTTTTTTCAAAAGAGGAAACAAGAAGCATAAGTCAAATAACTGTCCAAGATTGTATTTCTACTTTTCTCGTTGTATCTCAATGTATCTATATTTCTTGATAATATTTTACAAATGAGCTTACATTCTGAACCAGTGTTGTTACTGTTTGTTTCCATATTACCTGACCTAGCAAGAAAACTAAATTTTTACTGAAATTACATCAGTTGATTTATTTGAACTTCTTTAGGAAATAGTGATGGTCTGTATCTATGTCTAATCTTTTATCAGTATTCTGATTTTTATTCATAAACTACTTATTTAAGTGGATCATATTGGAATTACCTTAAGTTTGCGCCAAATCTCCTCATTTGTATTCTTCTAAGTTGGCATTAATTTTAATATTTTCCCTAAAACGTTGGCTGACTACCATATACACAGACAATTGACTTGGAAATGACTCCCACGTTGGCAAGCAGTGATTTTTTGCTGTCTGTTAAAATAGAAACATTATTTCCATGAAATTATTTGGTGCTTGCATACCTCTCAACAATATTTTAATTTTATTCTCATAAAAAGCTGTAATAGCAATAATAAATAACATTTTAAGGTTTTCAAAATGTTTTACAAATATTATCATACTTTATCCTCACAGCATCCCTTGGAGGTAGGTACTACTATTATTCATACTTTATAAATGAGAAAGCTGAGCATAGAGAAAGTCTAGTAATGCAGTAATATCTGTGAGATAGTGAAAGAAATGAGGATGACCCCTAGGAATTAATATGGAATATTAATGTAAGATATGAGGAAAGACAAGCCAAAATTAATTTAGGATGTGATAGTCTGGATGGATGTACATACACTTAGTGATTTGGCTGAAGTCACACAATTAGTAAATATCTGAGGCTGAATTTAAACTCAGGACTTTTGATTCCAGATCCACTCCTCTGTCCACTGTGCTACCTAGCTGCCTATAATCTATAAACCTCATTATTGAATGCTGAACCAGTTTCTGTTAATTTTTTTCACTATCTATCCATAGATTTTGAAATCACCAAAAGCTTCTTTAATTTAGAGACTTTCATATTTTCTTCACTGAATTTTCCTACCTTGTAATCCTTTGCAAGAAAGGTTGGTACACAAATTGTTCAGGGTGTTCTTTTTGTAAACACTTGCCAAGGACATTGGATTCCATGAACTTATGTTTCTTACTTCCTTTGGGAGCACCATGAAACCAACTCTGCCATTTTCTTTTCTTTTCCATGCTGAGGAGAAAGAGAGAGACATCTTTCCAACAGTCAAACCTCTTTCCACTCAATTTTACATTTTCAATGTGTTATAGTATCATTTATAGCAAGAACATCAAGACAGATATTATTTATTCCCTCCAACAGACATTTCACTAGTTGGTTACTGGCCAAGGATCTCACCTTTAGAGTTACAATGGTTGATATTAATAGGGATGGAAGATAGGGACTTGACCTTTTATTTCATTAGTACAGGGACTTCCTAAGTGAGAAAATTCACTGTACCAATACACATCAACTCTATTTCTCTGGCTTAAGGCTTAGAGAGTTACCTAGAGTACTGAGAAGTCAAGTGCCCAACCCATATTCAAAGAGTCAGTATATGTCAAAAGAAGGGCATGAATCAAGGTTCTCCTGACTTTAAGGACAGTTCTTCATAAACTACACCATGCTAGCCTCCTTGCCACTCCTAGACACTCTCTCCTGACTGTGGTATTTTCAATGGCCATCATCCACCATGCCTACAATACTCTCCTTCCTAATCCTTGCCTTGTAGATTCATTCAAATCAAAGTTAAAATCTTCCTTTCTACAGGAAGCTTTTCTCAACTCACCTAATTTTAGCGCCTTCCCTTTATTAATCATTTCTAGTTTAGTAAACATATAGCTTGTTTATACAATTGTTTGTATGTCATCTCCTTCATTAGACTGTGAACTCCTTGTCTTTCCTTGTAGCATGAGAGCTTAGCATAAAACAT
>JAQQSK010010405.1:0-12697 GCA_028658325.1 Potorous gilbertii | reverse complement strand
TTAGTGTCTAAGATATCTACAAGTTAGTGACTTTAGCATCTGCAGAAGTGATGTCAGCTTGCATCTCCCCAGAACTTGACGGCCATGAAAATGGGTCTGAAAGCAAGACCAGTGGTCTGGTAGGGCGTTACTATCCCCAAGGTCCTAGGTCTTACTTACTTATTGATAGCAGTTTGTCACTAGTTGGCTTTGGAAAGGGTGAGGAAGATGAGTTCCTTCTACAAAGAGATTTCTCCCCTCAGTGATGATTTGAGGGAAAAGCTAGTAATAGGAATGGTGGTCTGCAAGCAATGGTTTTCCTGGGTTTCCTTGGATTTGTAGTCCTCGGCTATCTCAATCAGGATTTGAGAGAAGGTAGTCCCCTATTGTTTTCCAGGATCAACTATAAACTCCTCTATTTGACTTTCAGAAACTTCATAGCCTGGCCCCATTCTATCTTGCCAGTGTCTTTACACATTGCTCCACTACACATACTTTGGGATCCAGGGATCCTGGTCTCCTTGTTGTTCCTCAGCATTTTCTATCTCTTGACTCAGCATTTTCACTGACTGTCTCCCATGCCTAGAGTACTCTTCCTCCTCCTAGCTTCTGTGGCTTCCTTCAAATCTCAGTTAAAATCCATCTCATACAATAAGCTTTTTCCAGTCCTCTTCAATCTTAGTACTTTCCCTCTGAGAGTACCCTAAATTTATCCTGTGTGAATTTTATTTGTACCTAGTTTTTTGCATGTTGTTTCCCCTATGAGACTAAAATCTTTATATCCTCAGTGCTCCACACATAATTGGTTGGTTGTTGTCCTTCTTTCTTGAAAAGGACCAAAATGACATCACCATGACAAACTCAGGTTTCAGTGTCCAACTGTAGCTGATCAGACCAATATGAGCTTGGAATGCTCTACCACAAATTGGGCACAGATACTCTGTGTGAACATTTGGAGTAGATACTCCAAATTTGCACATCTTATGCTTACTTTGTGTTGTATCAACTCTGCTTTGCTGACAGAGCAGAGCCCCCTTTCTGATGTGGGCACACGATGCTGAACAGTCCTGTACCAGTGTCTCCCATGTCTCACAATCAAACCCATAGTAAGTGCCTAATAAATGCTAGTTGACTGACCAGCTCATTGAAGTGCTGGCCATGGTTTAAAACACTAGGCATATATGACCATAAATCTCTTCTTAAAGATGTCTTATAAAAATATTTTAAATTATGCTATTAAAGAGATATACACAAGGATATACAGGCAAATCATGAGGTAAATTTGAGAGAAAACTGTTTGCTAGCCTAAGTATTCCACTGTCTAAATAATACCAAAAGAAATTAGAGATACCCCTAGGATGTTGGGTATATTTCCTGTGTTCAGTAAGTGGAAGGATATGGATGAAAGCCACAGTCTGAGGAGACACAAATGGATTTTTATATGCAGCACTGAAGATATTTCCCACATTCATAAAACCACAGATTCACTATAATATTAAAACAAAAGGAAAAATGAATTAAATTTAAACAGGATTTTCCTCCAAGAAACCAAAAGTAACTTTATAAATGAAATTAAAACCTTTCAAAATTCTCTTTCATGTAAAGGATTAGAAATATTATAAAACTATTATTCAATTTCCTTAGGCAGAGATAGTCAATAAATTATACTTCAGTCTGACCCTGAATATCATGGTGGACTAGAAAGGATACATGACTGAGAAAAGGGAGATGAGTTCTGATCCTGATTCTGTTACTAACTAGCTGCACAAAGTTTCCTAATCACTTAACCTCTTTAGAACTATTGCTTCATTTTAAAATTGGGAGACTGGACTATGAGTGTATTACTCTTCTCAGCTCTATAGAGCAAGAAACGTGTCTTCGTTGTGGGCAACTTCTACTTTTGGCACTTTTTATCCTCACACTTTCTTCCAGGCTTGTGTTCCCTATACTCATTTCTACTCCATCCCCTGCCACTAAGCACTCAGAATCTTCAAAATGTACGCATTTTTCTCATGATCCAATCTGATTAGTTTAGACACACTCAGTTGTCAGGCTTGCTCTGTACGGAGAAGGAAAGAGATGTCTAAAAAGGATAAGAAATTCAAGAAACAATGTCTAAGCAACCTATGAACTTGCTAGGATACTCCTTCAATTCTTTCACATCTAACTTTATCTTTTAGACAATTTAGTCAATCACATTCTAACTTTAGCTCCAGTGTAACATGAGCTTGGGTTGCTGGTGGCTCAGTGGATAGAGTCCCTGGCCTGGAGTCAAGAAGATTGAGTTCAAATCTGAATGTAAACACTTACTAGCTGTGTAACCCTGGGCAAGTCACTTAACATTGTCTCAGTTTCCTCATCTGTTAAATCAGCTGGAAGAGAAAATGGTGACCACTCCAATATATTTGCCAAGAAAACCCCAAAGAAGCTCATGAAGAGTTAGACACAATGGAAATAACTGAATAACAAGAAAAACCCATGAGGATGGGGCCCACAATTTTGTCTGTTTCTGTATCCCCAGTATGTAGGAATCCTTGATTCCTCACTGTCACCCTCACATTTCCAACATGTTGTCAATTCCTATCACTTTTACCTTTGTAACATGCTCTGCATAATTCCCATTATCTCTTCTGACACACTGTCATCACCTCAGTCCTGCACTATTTCAATGACCTGCTGGTTCGTGACTCATATTTCCTGCCATTTCGGTACTTTCTCCATTCAGCTCTCCAACTGATCTCTCTAAAGCACAGGCTTGATCACATCACCCATTTTCTCATTCATTGAACCTGAATAACTCCCTGTGGTGCCCAAGATCAAGTATATCAAAGCCTTTCTCCATCCCTCTTAATTCACCTGTAGTCTTAGTACTGACTATCTACTATTCTTGCATAAATCTTACTGGTATAGTTGATTATGTACAGTCTCTCACATACCTTATGGGCACCTTGAAGCAAAGACTGTTTTTTGTCTTTGTTTTTATATCTAGTGTTTAGCTCAGTGCTTCATACATAGGAGGTGCACAATAAATGCTTATCAACTGACATATTTTTATTCACATAATAAACACAACCAATTCTTACTATTACTTATTTATATAAAACATTCTTCATCTGATTCTCAGGAATTAGAAATACAAAAAGATATAACACAGAGTCACCAAAGGCCCAGCCAGAAGTCCTTTTCTTACAGGTATGGAGGTGAGTGTTGTGAAGTGGGAGTTTCAACTCTCTCAATGCACTGTTGGTCTCAATGCTTGTCAAATGATTCAATATTTTTTTAACTTTTAAGTAAAAAATTAGTATTAAGAGAAATGATTTGGCTCTTTGGAATCTGTCATTGAAAGAAAGGAACTTGAAATCTTTTATTTTTTTTAAGTTTTCCTGACATACTCTGTGACCTTAGGAAAATATGTGTTGCTTTTTTCTGTTTGAGATTATACCACACACCTTGTTTCCTGGAAGGCAGAGGTGATTAGTCCCACACATATGAAAAGTGAAATAAAATTATAGAGATTATGTCTTCACTCTTAAACCAATCCACATTTTGACCTTTCATTATAATTTCTCTAATTTTCAAGTTGCTCTTTGAAAAATCTAGTTCTATCACTTGAGCCTATTGAAAATTTCATACAAACTTCTATTAAGTTTTTTTAGTTTTGTACAATGTCATATATGTACTATTTTTCTTTGATAAGACAATTCTTTTCTTTGAAAAAAACAGATTTCATTTTTTTAGATCTGTGGAAGACAAGCCATGACTATTATTAAGATTCAAGCAGCCAGGGCTTCTAACACTTTCAAACCAAATGGTCATGTATTTCTTTAGAAGCAATTTTTTTTAAACGCCAGAATAATGCCACAGCATCCTATCTCTAAATTTGATGTTTTATTTTAGAAAAGATTTATTCATTTTATTCTTCTGAGGCATGAGCCATCAAGCAGATGCAGTTTCATCTACCTCTTAGACATTGAGTTTCAGTGAAATTAGAGTGAAATTAGCTCCAGTCTGGCATAAATATCCTGCCACTCCCTTCCTGGTTTTTTGACTTGAAAACATCTCAGAGATTCATTTTCCCCAAATCCCAGCTAAATGATGTGGAAATTTCTAATTTTCATCATTGCTTATCTCTTTTCTCTTCCCAATTGCCAAAATGTAATACCAATATTTACCATATATGCTATCTATCAATATATGTCATTAATGGACATACTATTAAAATGTATTATTTTTGAAAGACATCAATTTTATTTTGTTGCCAGAGCACTTTGAGGAAACAATGAACCATGAATGAAAGTAACTTAAATGTATGCTTGACTCATTTTTAGGTAGTTTCAGATGTTCCAGCCTCTGTTGTTTGTTTAGGCAATTAAATAAAATAATAAATTAAATAAATTTAGTCAGTACTCAGGTAAGTACAAATCTGGGCCTGTCTACAATGCAGAAGCAAATTTTTATGACTAGGTTGAGAGACAGATATAAATATATATGTATGTATGTATGTATATAGTATATGTGTATGCATCTGTACCTATATACGTACACATATGTATATAGAGGGATCATAGGAGGTAAGATTGTCATATATAAAAAAAAACCTAAAAACTAACAGCTGACCAAAAAGACCTTGAGAGTCCTGTATCCTTAACCTGTATGAACTAAAAAACTGAGTGTATCTCATTGCTGGAAGTTCCTGTCCCCCAGAAGCAAAAACAGGAAGTGCTATCACTTAGAAAAAGCAGCAGGGTGATACACAAATACCTGGACTGAGAGTCAGAAAGAGTTGAGTTTGATTATTTTCTCAGATTATTACTGTGTTACCCTCAGCAATTTACTTGCCATCTCTGTGTCTCATCTCCTTATCTGTGAAATTGGAATGGTAATAGTGCCTGCTTCACAGGGTTGTTCTGAGAATCATGTGAAATAATACATGGGAAGCATTTTTTAAATCTTAACATTTTATATAAAATTAGCTATTATTATTTTGCATAAAAGGATGAGTTCATATTCGCTGAGCCACTACAGAGTGGTCACTGCTTTAGTGGGTACTATATAAAGCAAGACAGAATCTCAACTAAAAGGCTAGTGGGTGGAATCAGGACATCTTTATTCCAGTGATTGGATAGATGGGTTCCAATGAATATCTAAATCAACATTTATTCAAATCTAGTTATTAATCAGATTTCCAGGTCTCCTTTCCTGGGAGACATCTTCACATTCTGTTTAATAGGTATGCACAAACTCCTTGTACTCAGAATCCAAATTATCCTCTCCAGATCTTACTAACCAAGATTAATTGATGCAAATCTGATTCAGTAGAGGACTTCCTGCCAGCTTTAGTTTTGCACTAATTTCATTTGATTAGGTCTTTAATAAAGACTGAAAGCTAATAGCAATTACATTTCAGTTTGCTTGCATCCTGATACCATCTCTGTACTCTCACTGTAGCTACTCACACTGTAGATTTTACAGATCCTTCTCTTCCAAGAAACTGCCATTCTAGATGAGAAGCCTTTCCTGAATAACCACAACCCATGCTCAGCATTCCCTTATTGTACTTTCTTTAGCATAGTGTTTATTCAGTGCTCTATTGTCTTTCAATTTCATGTATTTATTTATTTAGGTTGAGGCTTATGACTACATCAGCGTATAGAACTACCATGATTGGTAGTTCGCTGATTCAGATTAGCAAATCATCTGTAAGTCATAGTCTTAAAGGTTTACCCAGAATAGTGAAAAGCTATGATTTGTCCATAATAGGAACTATTATAAGTCAGAAGCATCAGTAGAACTGTATTAATGACTTCAAGTGTGGTCCCCTATCCATTATGGCATATTGCCTCTCCATTTGAGTTTTTTTAATCATGTGTCTTATAAGTTTACTAGTCATCATATATATTTATTGATTTTTCTCTAGCTAGATTGTTAAATGCTCACAGCCAATACTCCTCCCCCTACCCCACAACACCTCCTAACTAACATGATGCTAGGCTTCAGGGAGACATGAAAATCAAAATGGAGCACTACATATTTTGTCCCATCCTCATGACCTCTCAAATCTCCAAAATAGTAATTGTGCAATTTTAGCTGTCTCTATGATCTACAACACCAAAACACCTAATAAGGTAACAATCTAATGAAGTAACTGCAGAAAAGGCTGTTCCCTATTCTGTAATACACTCATGCCTCAGTTCCATCCTCATTAATCAACATTCTCAAGAAAGGCTGAATAATATGATCTATGACTCATTGGATTATAATAGAAATCAACTTTACTTTTCCCTCCCCCAAGTTTCATAGAAAATCAAAAGACAGAAGCTTGTTCCACGTAAGTCAGAAGTGTGGGATCTCTGTGCTCCAAAAGGTCTCTGTCACAGAACTAAAGAGTATAGGTATGGGGAAACAATATGTGAGTCCGTGTATTACTTGAGACCGAGGGAAAGAGCCCAGCATTCATCTAGGGCCAGTTCAATACAGCTAGAAGACAACTGAGACAAAGACTGAAGCTGTTGAAATGTGAATTGTTCAATGAGTTAGAAAGTTAGCAAAAACAGGCGGAGGGATAAAATGGAAAATCTGAAATTATGAAAAATGTTCTTAGGTGAAAAATATCTTCAGTTAAAGACCTTGAATATAACCAATAAGGAAACACTGATAGAAGAAAAGAATATGGACCTTAGAATAACTAAGAGTCCAGACAGGTATGAATAAATATGTTGATGAAGGAAAATAAATCAACGCCTGATGAGAAAGAGGATTAAATATATGGATTTCCAAGAGAACATGGAACCACAGTAGAATGTTTCTGAATGGTGTAAAAGAAAAATGTGAATTTTAAAAGTAGAAATTGTGACCTACATAGTAGAAATAATTGGTAGAATGGGAAAAATTGAACCTATATTAACAAATCTGATCAAAGAATCAAAACAGCAAATAACTTACTGAGAATGCAAACAACAGAAAAAATGAAAAATCATTTGAAAGACTGAAAGCAAAAACCATTAACTTTAAAGGAAAATGTGAGTTCCATATAAGCAAAATGTATTGCTCTGAAAGACAGAATGAGTAGAGATAACTTAAGAACTATTTGTCTCCTAGAAGATGAAAAGTAAAAACAAAACAAAAACACAAAGGAGTCCCACAAAAACCTGAACACCAGCAATGCAAGAAACCATACAGGAAAACAACCCAGAATTTTTGAGTACAAAAATTTAAAGGCTAATTAATTCAAGAACTGCCTTAGAGGGGAGGGGAAGATCTTATACTACAAACTCCAAGATACATAGAGATAAAATTTCATAATTCTTCTGGTAAAAAATAAATTCTGCAAGTGAATAGGAAAGAGACTTTCACATTTAAAAGGAAAAGATATTCAAATAACACAAGACTATTCAGCAACCACAAGAAACTGGGTTCGGTTGTTGTCCTTCATTCTTGCAGAGGACCAAAATGACATCACCATGATAAAGTGAAATCTCAAACAATGCTCTTCTCCCTCCCCTCTTTCCCTCTACTGTAATATATTTGTGCATCTTCCTGTGATGTAATTTACCTTTGTCTACCTACTCCTTTTCACATCTCCCATTACAATCTCTTTGCACACTCAAATCACATTTTTATCATAACATCATTTACTTTACACTTGCTCCCTCTAAGTATATCCCTTTTAAATATCATAATTAATATACAATTCTCAACATTAACAAGTATCATCTTCCTTTATAGGGATGTAAACAGTTTGCCCACATTGAATAACAAGTTCTTTTCCCTCGTTTACCTTTTCATGCTTCTCTTGAGACCTGTGCTTGAAGATCAAATTTTCTATTGAGCTCTGGTCTTTTCATCAGGAAGGTCTGGAAATCCCTTATTTCATTGAGTGTCCATATCCTTACCTGAAATGTTATGCTTAATTTTTCTGGATAATTGATCCTTGGTTGTGTCCCAGTTCCTTTCCCTTATGGAATATCATATTTCAATTCCTTCAATCTTTTAACGTAGAAGCTGCAAGGTCCTGTGTGATCCTGACTATGGTTTCTCGATATTTGAACGGTTTCTTTCTAGCTGCCTGCAGTATTTTCTCTTTCACTTGGTAGCTCTGGAATTTGGCAACGATATTCCTTGGTGTTTTTAGTTTGGAATCCCTTTCAGGAGGTGAACAGTGGATTCTTTTGATGATTTTTTGCCCTTTGGATCTAGGACTTCTGGGCAGTTTTCCTTCATGATTTCTTGGAAGATATTGTCCAGACTTTTCTTTCATCATGACTTTCTGGTAGACCAATAATTCTTAGATTTTCTCTCCTGGATCCATTTTCCAGGTCAGTTGTTTTTCCAAGTAGATATTTTACATTTTCTTTGATCTTTTCATTCTTTAGATTCTGTTTGACTGATTCTTGATGTCTCATTGAGTCATTGGCTTCTACTTGCCTGATTCTACTTTTTATCAAATTGTTTTCTTTAGTTAACATTTGCATCTCCTTTTCATCTGTCCAATTGTTCCTTTGAAGGAGTAATTTTCTCCAGTTAGTTTTTGTACTTTCCTTTTCATTTGTCCAATTTTCCTTTTTAAAGAGCTATTCTCTTCAGTGAATTTTTTTCATATTTTTAAAATCATTGGCCAGTTTTTCTTTTGTTTCTCTAATTTGGCTTTTAAAATTCTTCTTGACCTCTTCCAAAAATTCTCTTTGTGCTTGTGACAGTTCATATTCCCCTCTGAAGTTTCAGATGAGAGTACAGTCTCAATGCCGACCTCTTTGGTATTAGTGTTTTTGTCCTTTTCCCTAAAGAAAGGTTCTATTATCTTTTCTTTTCTGGCTTGCTTCTTGCCTATGATGATCATAGGTTTCCTGGCTTTTAAAGTAGATCTCTGCTTCTGGGTCACAGGGGGCTTTGTCCAACAGAGCCTTGAACTTGAGGATTTTGTGCTGTGGCCTCTGGTTCTTTCAGCTAGAAGCTAAAATGCTGCAGCTTACCTGGTGCTGAGATGGTTGGTGTTCAAAAGCAGAGGCCAGATGAATTATTTCTGGGTTTCCCTGGAGTTACCCTGAAACTAGCTGCGTTGTGTAGTAGAGGGGTAGTCTGGCCACAGGAGGTCTCTTCTGCTGAGCTAGATCATAGGCAAGCTCAGTGGCTAGTGAATCCATCTGTATGAGTTCTCCCAGTCCTGGTGTCAGTTGTTGTGGGTTCCACACACCTGGGGCTTAGGATCTCCTCCTGGTTTGCTGAGGTGGAGCTGTCTGGGACAGCCCTGTCCTGCACTGGTCCCCTTCAGCCACAGCAAGAAGGACCCTCCTTAGTAATTTTCTTAGCCTCATGGGCAAAGAAACTGTTTACCCCTTCAACTGATGCTACTGTTGCATGTTTTTTCCTGGGGAAACATTCTCTGGACTCTTCAAGGTCAACAAGGGGAAGGAGATAGCAATTACAAATCACTCCACCTTCTTGGCTCCCGGAATTTGCCAAATCCAAAGTTCTTGAGAGATACCTTGAGTTGTTTCTCTTTTTCTGTCTACCATGTAATTGCCTGCCCCATGTGAATTCTCCATAAAAGTCTCTTTTTTTAAGCATACATTTTGTATTCGAACATGTGGTCAACTCACTGGAGTTGTGATCTCTGAAGCATAGTTTGAATGCTTGGAAGTTTAGTTCGAGTAAGGACCTCACTGTCTTGTACTTTATTCTGCCAGGTGAGCCTCAGAATCTTCCTAAGATAGTTCAAGTGGAAGTGATTCAGTTTCCTGGCATGGTGCTGGTAGACTGTCCATGATTCACAGGCATACAACAATGAGGTCATCACAATGGCTCTGTAGACCTTCAGTTTGGTAGTCAGTCTAATATGTCTTCTCTCCCAAACTTTTCTTCAGATCCTCCCAAATACTGAGCTAGTTCTGGCAATGCATGTGTCAACCTCATTGTTGATGTGTACATCCTTGGAAAGTACACTTTCAAAGTAAGTGAACTTATACACAGTGCTCAAAACTTCTCCATTTGTTGTAACCAATGATTCCACATATGGATCGCATCGTGGTAGCTGATGGAGCACCTGTGTTTTCTTGGTGCCAAGATTAGCACAGGTAGCAAATAATTGATCCATACTTTCTTGAATCTCTGCTTCAGATGATTGCATTGAGTATATAATCATCCACAAACAGAAAATCATGCACCAACACTTCCTCCAATTTGTTCTTGCCTTGTAGCCTTTTCAAATTGAAGAACTTACTGTTAGTACAGTAGTTGATCTGTGTTGGGTAGTTGGGGCATAGGGTATGTTCAGGGACGATCAATACATTTTGTGTGATGACTGCTGAGCCCTTTTCAGGGCTGTTTTCCACCTTTTGTGTCCTCCTGTTCTACCCAACTCTCACTTGTGGCTCCAAGAAGCTGCAACATGTACAATGGTCACATTCTAATAAACCATTTCAAAAGACAAGCCAAACCATGCTGAGGGTAACCAAGGGGTCTCAAACCCATTGGTGAGTTAGGGGGGTGTCTACCCCAAGCATGTGAACACATTCCCTGGTGGAATGGGCGGATGAAAATAATTTGTTCCAATGGCCATGAAAGCAGCTGAAGCAGGCCATGTGAAGTTTTTAGAGCTTGGTTAGAAACCTTAGACTCCAAGATCATCCTTCGCATCCTGAACCATCATCAGTCATCTTGACTCTGTCCTGCCACTGGACTGTGATGACTCTGCAAGAGAGAGTGAGATTGACGACTTCATGAAACTCTGCCTCACTTAAATCCAATTTTGCAAGAATAAAGACATCACCTATACCATTTTACTATTATACCTCAAAGTCCTATGGTGACAAGCAAGTGATGAAGAATACATTGGGAGCTGTAGTCACAACCCTGCACATAGGTGGCAACGTAAAAAAATGAAAAATCATCTCTGAAAGAATAGAAGCAAAAATCATTAACTTTAAAAGAAAACATGAGCTCCATATAAGCAAAATGTATTGATCTGAAAGACAGAATTAGTAGAGATAGCTTCCTAGAAGAAGATAAAAAATAAAAACAAAACAAAAACACAAAAAACCTCACAAAAGCCTGAACACCAGCAATGCAAGAAATCATACAGAAAAACAGCTCATAATTTGAGTACAAAAATTAAAGGGCTAATTAATTCAAGAATTGCCTTAAAGGGGAGGGGAAGACCTTGTGCTACAAACTCCAAGACCCACAGAGTTTAAATTTCATGATTCTTCTGATAAATAATAAATTCTGCAAGTGAACAGGAAAAAGATCTTCACATTTAAAAGGAAAAGATATTCAAATAACACAAGACTATTCAGCAAACGCAAGAAATTACAGAAGAAATGGAATAATGTGCTTCATAGAGCTTTGGGTACAACCCAGGGAAACCTGCCCTGATAATGTGACTCTAACAATTAATAAAAAAGATAAATATTCAACTAAAAACAGTAATTTAATGTATATGTAAAGCCTATATCAAATTGCATGTTGTCTTGAGGTGGGGGAAAGAGAGACATGGGGCGGGGAATTGACTCAAAATCTTATGGAAGTGAACGCTAAAAACTAAAACTAAATATTTTTTTTTAAAAAATTAGGAGATCAGGAATAAAAAGAAAGGATGAAAGGGATAGTTTCAGAGAAACCTGAGAAGAGTTCTATGAACTGATCTAGAGTGAAATGAGCAAAACCAGGAAAACAATTTATGTAATAATAATACTGTAAAGACAAACAATTTTAAAAGATTCAAAATGATCATCTCTTATAGAGAGGTTGTGGATTCAAAATGCAGAATGGAAGGTGGGGTTTTTTTGACATTAAAGGGAGTTATTCCAAATATTCCTAGAAAGAAGACCAAACCCAAAGAAATTATTTGCTTCTCAAACATTCCAAAAATATATATAAGAAGGGTACACAAACAAAGCAACTGAGGACAATGACAACATAATCAAAGAGAAACTAAGAAATTTCTTTCTAAATGGACACAAGAAGCCAAATGATGGTAGAGAAAAAGACCTGAAATAAATGGAGTAAACTTCACAACACTCTGCCTACAATATCTTTGAACCAATGTCAAATTGTCGATTCAGTGTTAAATCAACTTGAATCAATGTTTTTCAGGGTTTTGGGGGTGGAACTCAATTATAGCATGTGAGAGGGAATATAAAAGAAGCAAAGGGAAGAAGAAGGGGGAATATGTATCCTAATGAGGTCAAATGGTGTTAATAAATGGAAAATAACTCCTATAGTCTGTGAGGGTTTCTAGGTAGAACAGTGGATAAAATGCCACTCCTAAAGTCAGGAGGACCTGACTTCAAATCTAGCCACACACTTAACTTTGTGACTCTGGGCAAATCCTTTAACCCTGTTTCTCTAATGAACTGGAAAAGAAAATTGCAAGCCACGGTAGGATCTTTGCCAAACAAACAAAAAACCTGAAGTGACTCAACAAGTCTCTTAGAAAGATGAAAAGTTACAGAGAATGAGTAAAAAGTCAGAGAGACAGAAAGAGGCACGAAAGAAGGAAATCTTGGTTCAGTATTAGGAATGGTAGCACTTACGAATGTTTCTATGAAAGAAGTAAGATATTGTATAAAGGAAGATAAATATCTCACAATGGGCATAATCTGCTTCAACTTGGTGAAAAGAAAAAACTCTCATCCCTCTTCAGGATGCTACTCAGGAAAATTACACCCAGGATAGTAGGAGAGCACTCAAGAGTAGGAGACCCCTGGAAGCAATTTTTTTT
>JAQQSK010010404.1:0-12698 GCA_028658325.1 Potorous gilbertii | reverse complement strand
GGGGGGGGAAGGTGTGGGGGGATAAAATCTTAATTTTAAGGAAGTGATTGTAGAACATTTATAAATAAATAAAATAAAAAATTAAAAAAAAAGAATAATAGATTAACCAAAGAAAAAGAACAACTTGCATGTCCAATTTAAAAAAAAATTATAAAATAAGTGCAAAGGAAGAAAACTTGAAAATCAAGGAGAAATTATTAAAATTGAAAACAAAGTCTATTAAACTGATAAAATCAGAGCTAGTTTTTTTAAAATACCATCAGTATATCTATCAATCTACCCATAATAATTTCATAAAGAGAAACTGAGCAAGTCATAAGTGATCTACCGAAGGAAAAACATACCTAATACAGATATATTTACAAGTGAATTTCACCAAACATTTAAAGAATTGCCATGCTACATAAATTATTCTCGAAAACAGAGAAGAAATACATGTTGCCAAATGATTTGTATGAAACAAATATATTTCCAATACCCAAATCAGAGAAGAACATAGTTGAAGTAATAGATAGGATTAATGAATGTTGATACATATAATTTAAATAGTTTCCAAAGACACTACAGCAAATGTCAAAGATTATTCCTTATAAGCAAATTGGATTTATAACAAAAAGAAAATAAAGGTTCAATGTTAGGAAAATAATTAATGTAATTTATCATATTAATAACAATAAACCCCATAGGCTTATCTATGTATCAATTCTTAAGGAAAATCCTTCAACAAAATATAGCAATAATTTATATTTAAATGCTTTAACATAGGAATGGAAAAAACTTCTTTAATTTGACCATAAATTCTTATCTCAAATCTAGCAATAAGAATTATTTGCAAAGGAGAAACACTAGAAACTAGACCAATAACTTTAGGATTGAAGCAAGAATGTCTCCTGTCTCCACTATTGGACACAATGCTTGAAATGCTAGCTTAGAAAAAGAAATTAAGGGAAGAAGACTTGACAGAAAGGGAGCAAATTTTCCCATTTTGGGGGAATATGATAGTCTGATGGTTTATTTAAAGACCCCTTAGAGAATCAATGAACAAATCAAATGAGACAATTCGTAACTTTATTAAAGTAGAAGAATATAAAATAAATACACAAAAATAATCAACACTAATAATTATTAACAAAAGCCAGTAAGAAAAGATAGGAAGGTGAATAAAAAATCTGGGATTTAAACACACATGGGACTTGGATTAAAAACAACTACAAAACAATGATGATAGACCCAAGAGAATATCTAAATAACCACAAAGGAATTAACACTCACGACTGCAATGCCATTATAGTAAAAAATCATGATACCACTAGAATTAATATACTGATATAGCACTACACTAACCAAATTACCAGGAATATTTTATGGAATTAGACAAATCATAATGACCCAAATGGTGAAACAAAAGTTTAGAAATTTCAAAGGAAATAATGGGAAAAAACAACAATGAAGGAGGTGGTACTATAAGTACTCAAATTTTGTTTTAAAACATTATTATAAAAACCATCTGGTATTAATGAAAAAATAGAAAAGTTGAAGAGTGGAATCCACTAGATGAACAAAATCTAGAAGCAAACTTATACAACAGCATAATGTGTCATAAAGAACGCAGCAATTAGGGTAGGCCAGGGCTGAGAGATCAGGGTAGTTTGAAGGAAATTAGATGTATGTTCCTATATGCCATATATCACAGTAAACTCAACATAGACAAATTATTTGTTTCATATCATAAAGCAAGTAGAAGAAAATGGAAAGTTATAACTTTCACAACTATGAATAGGAGAAGAATTCACTGGTACCTAACCCAGTATGCTTTAGCATTTCTAAGGGCAGTGAATTGCAACTGAAAGCAACTGATAGCTGGTGGATGGTGTGGCCATGTGACCTTAACACACACACACACACACACACACACACACACACACACACACACATGCAATATCAATATCGTCTATCATTTTTTTTCTAGAAATGATTCCACAATACTTTATTTGAAGGAGGTTAGCCTGTCAATATGGTGAAAGCTGTTAATTTCTAGTGTTTAAGATTGAATTCTGTGTTGGGGTGTTGAAATATTTGTGTTTGTTAACCTCACAATAAAAATTTTTTTTAAAAGAAAGCATTAGGTTTCTTGAATTTGATATAATTTCTATTACCAAAAAAATCAATTGGAATTATGATTGGATGTTTACGGAGATTAGCTGCAAGTTGGTCTAAGATCCTTATATAATAGCTTCTAACTACTATGTAGCTTGCAAAGTAGAAAAAGTGCTAGACTGGGAATCCTGAAGGCTGATTTCTAGCTCTGATTCTCCTTCAAACTTAATGTATGATCTTGGGTGAGTTTCCTGAGCTTTCTAGGTCTTGATCTCTTAACAGGTAAAATAAGAGGATTGGACTACAAGATTTCCAGACTTCCAATTTTAAAGTCTTCTGTTTCTAGTAAATATATAGGCAGGAAATGAAAAAAATGGCAGCTAAAGAAAGGTTTGTATTTTTTTTTGTCTTCAAAAAAATGCTTCAATCTCAGAAAGTTTGTCTGACATCAATGAAATGGTTTTAAAGTACATATAATTAAAATAATGAGTCCATATTAATTTCCTTATAGGTGATTGTTTGCTTTCCCTAGTTACATTTTGTTATAAAGGAAATGGGAAGGCAACACTGTACTGTCGACTCTGTCATTGTTACAATTTCACTTAAAAATAAAGGAAGAGCCTTTAGTACCTTTTGGACTTGCTCCATTTTTATAAGGAAATCCAAGATCTGTGAGTTCCCATTTCCTTTGGAAAGATGAATCATTGTTCCTAGTTTGTTTTTTGCTTTTTTTAATAGAATTTTTTTTTACGCAGACTTTTTATAAACGAATTTGATTCTGGATATATCAAATGCAAATTTTATACTAATTTAAGAATAATATTTTTGATAACCTCCTTGCTGCCTATTAGTAGACATCTGAATTGCTTGCTACATATACAACACTCTACTAGGCACTATATAAGAATGTGGTAGAAATGAAAAAATGGCCTCAGTAATTAGGAGAAATAAAGGAAATCAAGGAACAAAATATTATTCTGAATGGAGAATGTTTGGAGGCAGGCAAGTAGAGAAAGCACTGGCCTTGAAGTTAAGAAGTTGTAGCTGCAAACCTGACACTTTAGCAGTGTGACCATGGTGAAGTCACTCACCACCAGTCTGTAGGCAACTCTCTGAAGATTAAATTACAGATGAATCTCCATCATTAGAAGAAGTTTCCACGTTGGGAATTTGCTTCACTGATGAAAACCATAGGTCTGGACTGATCAGTGGTTGAATGAATGAATAAATGTATACAACTAGATCATGTATAAGGCTGTACAATATCTAACTCGGTGTTTCTCAAAGGTTTTTTATTTGTCTGCATGCACGTGAACATGCAATTGCAAGTGTAAATTCCATATAACTATTTGCTGGCACACATATAACAATCAAAGTCTAATGGTCCCATTCTAAGTAACTCTCTTTGTTTGAAAAGCTAGGTCAAAAACCTGATTCTTTGACATTAAGGTTGTCAGCTCCTAGCAAAGATTATAGAGTAAAAGCAAGGCATTTAAGAGCTACTGTTAATAAAAAAAAAAAATAATAGTACGCATTAGATAACATTTGATTTCCAAAGCGCACAGAAACCTACTTCTTCCCTACTTCTCCTTGTTGCTTGAAATGTACTGGGAGGGATCCAGTAACCATCAGAGCAATAAAGAAGGGAAACCAGCAGAAACATATAGGGAGGTGACAGCTCCTAAATAACTTACTTTTCTAAATTTCTCATTCTTAGGAGAAAATAGCTTCAGTGGGAAGAAGCCATAGAAATGCATAGAAATAGAATTAGAATCTATTAAAGTGAGTCTTAAATAGTTCACCTTATATACTGATTTCCAAGGAAATATTTCTCGGTTTGACACCAATATTGACTGATTTGTTCACTTGAATGGCCATTTTGGCATGTATCTGGCATTTGAGGGCCTAACATGAGCATCCAAGCTTGAACATTTAGTGTGATTGTCATTAGAGATCTCCTGGCTTAACCTAAGTACGCTTTCTTTATCTCTTTACACTGATGGTTGACTAATGACACACATACTTGACATGAAGTCCCACAAAATATTATGCTTTAGTAACTTCTGAGTTAAAATGTTATTTGTCTCTTTCCTAAGGTCAAGGTACATTCTTACCATTTGAATATTTAAATTCTTCATTTTTTTAGCTATTTCTGTAAAATAGCCCTTTTGAGTTAAATTATCAGACCTTTGAGGAGCAAATCTTTATGTAATACATGTTCTATTTCTTTTAAGCTAGTAATATCACAATATGCAAAAAGAAGCAGAGTGATCTTAAATCATTTTTACAATAACTTAAAGGCAATGATCTCCTAAAAGGTGTTTTTATGTGTAAATATCTCTTTAACATTTTCCCTCCTTCCATATACATACATACATCTGTTTTAGTACATTTATAACTATGCAGCATATTTTTCTTTTTAACTGAGTAGCCAAAAAAAGATATTCAAGATTATCTATTCCAAGTCCCTCATTTAACAGATTAAACCACCAAAGGCCAGGAAAGTTACATGAGTTGACTAAGATCACAAAGGTGGTAAGTGACAGTAGCAGGATTTGACTCTAGGTCCTCCAAATTCAGCACCTTTCCATGATGATATTATGAATATTCATATCTATATATATTATGTATAATGAATATTTTAAAATTTTATTGTGCTGACCTCTTAATCTTTTGTTGAATAACAAATAAGAGATGTAAAAAACATGTTTAATTTACTTAACCCCTTCCCTTTCCCAGAAGTATCTTTAGGAGCAGGTCATCTAAGGTTTCCACTAAACTGGAAGTCTGTTAGTCTCAAGAAAGAGTAACCTTCAAGCATTTCTTGGGATTCAATTCCAACCATCGCATCTAGATCGCCACATCAGAAAACTTTTATACCTGAGGGCAAATAAAAATTTGCTTTAAGAAAATTATACCCTTGCAGTTGGTAATACACTATCATTATAAGTCTTATATTTTCCCATCTTTGAGTTTATTATACATTAAATCCACTGGGCATCTCTTGAAAATCAGTAAGTCATTTCCAAGTTCTTGTGTTCCTAATAAGGCCAGTATTTGTAGTGTAACTAATACAACCATGCCACACCCCTTCTAGCCCCAACCTTAGATCCTTAATTAAACATTCAGTCTTCCAGAGCCTGCATATGCAGAGCCAGGGTTGAATAGTGTGGGAATAAGGAGGGAGAGATAATAGAGAATAAGAGGGGAAAGGGAGAGGAGAAGAAATTACTTCCTGTCCGAACAAAGATACTATAATTACCTGGTACTCTGAAAAGAGTAAGATGTGGTCTGCAATGGAAAGAACCCAAGGCGTTACCTCCACAGTTCATCCAAAGACCCTGGAAAATCCAAGTGGCAGTGATCACTGATGATGCTCTCGTAGTCACTTTCCACTCATTGGACACAGTGGCAGCAATGAGAGCTCCAACTCCACCAACGCCAAACACAAGGGCTGAAATCTGGGCCCAGAACATGTCTCTTAGCCTTCTCTATGGAACTGTGCAAGGCCAAGGAAACGTTTTAGTGGCCTCAGCATGAAGAGGTTCAACATGAGCAAATTACACTTGGACAACTGTTACAGAAAGTTAATGTAAGTATGTGACAGTGTTTCATGCTCTGCTGGCCTGAAGGGCTTGGAAAATTAAGGATACAGAGGGATTTATAGATGGTATAATAAACACAGCAAAAAATGATCTCTCATTTCCCATACTGACATTTGCAAAAATTTGGAAGATTAGTTTTAAAGGTTTTTAATTTAATTTTTTTCTTGCTAATACTGTAGTTAATGCTTAATTTTCAGTTAGTCTGAAGTTTAACGAACCATGCAGCTAACAGATATCACAAAGTACAAACTCTATTGTAACACAAAATTTATTTAGTCAAATATTTTAAAGAAGAAGATACAATTTAGGAGGTATCAACAAGTAACAAAATTCATCCCAAATGTGAATGAAATTTGCTGTTTGGTTTTCTTGGACCTTTTACATCTTTATCACTTCCCTTCATTTCATCTGCAATTTTACTTGAAAAAAGGATTGCATAGTGTTTTTTTCTTGCTTCTTAAAAGCATCAATGGAGCTCAACATGGGCCCGTAGAAAATGTTCTGGATTTGAAATCAGGGGAGTTTTGTTTAAATCACAGTAGTGCCGCTACTTTCCAAAGTGACTTTAGGCAAGTGACTTGTCTTTCAAGGCCTCAGTTTCCTTATGTGTAAAAGGAAGGGGTTGAATGGATGAATGATCTATCAGATCCCTTCTAGCTTAAAATTTTTTCACCTTTCCAACCTGCAATCAAATAATTTGGGAGGTGATAGAACGTGATTCCTCTTCTGAAAGAAATAAGGTTTCCTCTTCATCAGACATACCTTAATCACGTAACAAGCTAAGTTTCCAGAGAAAAAGATATGCTTGGGTGGGTATTATTTATTTCTAACCTCTCAAAATTGCTGAAAACCTGGAACAGCATTCATATCTACCTTTTTCTAGCCTCCAATCAAAAAAAGTACAAAATAGGATTGCCAATGCTTTCTTAAGGAGCAACGGTAGCAGCTAATGTCCTTAGTCAGACATATAGTTATAGGTATAAAAGTTTACTTAGCCCCTTACTTTGCTAGGCAGCTGGATTTTGAAGTCTTGAAATTTTAATAAGATGAATTTTTAGGTCCCTAACTGCAGTTGTTACCTTAGACAAAAGGACATTTTAAAGATTCCTTCCTGGTGTAAAGAGCATGCTTTTAGTATGTCAAAAAACACATTTGGTTCATGTAAGCATTCCCCCTACTGGCAGAGTTGGCAAGCCTTTTGTGACTGGGAGCTTAGTTTATCTGAATCATTGCACCCGAAAAATTGTGTGACCCTGGACAAGTCCCTTTTTCTCACTCAGCTTCAGTTTCCTGGTCTATAAAATGGAGATATTAAAAGCCCCTACTTCCCAGGGTTGTTGCGAGCAGCAAATGAGGTAATACGTAGAAAAATTTGAGATAACACACTTGCAAATCTTAAAGGACCATGTAAATATCAGCTATTATTATTGGTGGTGATAATGGTGACAATATTAATATAACGGATAATGAAAATACTTCATCTGTGCTACCAACCCTGTAGTAATGAGCCTCTCTGAAGTTAGCAGCGCTAGTCCTCATAGTAGAGTACCCACTGGAAGTCACATCGGCTAGGTGGTGCAGTGGATAGAGTTCTAGGCCTGTATTCAGGAAGATTCATCTACCTGAGTTCAAATCTGGCCTCAGATGCTGGCTGTATGACCCTTTGAAAGTCATTTAACTCTGTTTGCCTTAGTTTCCTCTTCTGTAAAATGAGCTGAAGAAGGAAATGGCAAACTACTCTAGTATCTTTGCCAAGAAAACCCCAAATAAGGTCCAAAGAGTTGGTTGTGACTGAAAAATGATTCAACCACTAAGGATTTATCAGAATTTTTGCTCCATTGGAATAAGCCCAGGATCAAATTCATTCACTTTATGGAGGGGAATGAGGATATATTTAGGTAAGTGGATCAGTATACTGAACACAAAACTCCCCCCTCCCGAATTCAGCTCTATTTGATAAATTACTAGTTTTTACAAAAATATTCAGGGGCCCGCACTAGCTTTGGTCACAGTGCATTCGGCTTCGTCCCTCTCATCGGCTCATTCTTGTGTTGTCGCCATGGGCTTGGAGCTGGAGACCGCCATGGAATCCCTCATGGAAGTACTCTATGCTGTATTGTTAATGTATTTTTGAAGAGCTTTCCCATTCATTAATAGGCTCATGAGACTTGCTTAAATCACACAGAAGCCTAAATCACGTGGTGGGAAGAGTTTGCTGAATGGGTAGAACAGGAAGGATTGGAGCAGAGCTTAGGGGAAATGAATCAGAGCAGTTAGAGCCGAGGGAGAGAAAGGACACAGTCAAGTGCAGCTAGGGTTGTGAATGTTTGTGGGAAGGCTCCAGTAGAGGATGGGAGGCTTGGGAATGGTGGTGTCCCCTGCAGTGATAATGTGGATGCTTGTTTCTTGGATGCTTTGATAGATTCAGTTTTCTGGTGTTGGGATTTGACTTTATGGTGTCTAAATAAATGTTTTTCTTCTGCCTTCTATATGGAGTCTGTTATATTTTGCAGTTCAGAACTATGCTGGCACATTCATAGTCACTGTCAGTGCTGGAAATATTGCCTTGATGATACATACACCCATTCTGGCAAGGAAGGTGATAAGTATGAACTGAGCAAGAAGGGGCTAAAGAGCTTTCTGGCTTCCTGGATACCCAGAAGGATGCAGATGCAGTGGACAAGGTGATGAAGGAGCTGAATGAGAAAGGAGATGGTGAAGTTGACTTCCAGAAGTGTGTAATGCTGAAATAAGCATTTACACTTAAATGCTTTTTTTCCGATTCTCCACCAATAAGGATTCCCATGCAATTGGTTCTAGTTCTATAATTCTATTAGTTCTAGAATGCAACTTTAGACATACTACATACTATAAATAGAATAAATTTCTTGTAAGTCAATGAATCAGAATCACAGAACTTCAGAGCAGCAATCTAATCCAATCTATGCCTCAAAAGGAATTCCTGCCATCACTGTATTACAGAACTTGAGAATTCTAAGGGATCTCAATGGCTAATTAATCCAACCTATACACAAAGGGAATAGATACCCCTATGACATACCTGATCAGTAGTCAACCAGCCTCTGCCTGAGGTCCTTTAAGGAGGAGGGATCTACCACCTCTCAAAGCATCTTATTCCACCACTACACTTTTGTACAGCACTAATTGTTAGAAAGCATGACATCATGGCCAAAGTGTCTCTTTGCAATTTCTACCCTAAAGTACAAGTCTAATCTCTCTTCCATATGACAGATACTTGAAGACAACTATTAAGGCTTCCATGAGTCTTCTCTGAACCAAATATAACCAGTTCCTTCAACCAGTTCTCACAGACCTGGAGTTAAATTCCTTAACCATCCTGATTGCCTTCCTCTAAAAATCCAGTTTATCAATGTATTTCTTAAATTGTGATATTCAGAACTGAACACATTCACTACCCTTTTCTTGAAAGCTTTGTGCCTTTTAATGTAGCCCAATATCACATTAGCTTTTTGACTCCCACAGTATAATTTTATATAAATTATAATTATTTACAATTTATATTATAATTATAAATAACTTTTTCAAATTATTGTCTAACTATGACATTCTCATCTTATGCTTTGTAAAGTTGAATTTTTTATACCAAAATACAAAATTTTACATTTATTTATTCATTGAATTTCATCTTAATATATTCATCACAGATATCCATCAATTGGGGAATGTCTGAAGAAGTTGTCGTATATAAATGTAATGGAATACTATTGTGCTATAAGAAATGATGAGCCAACGGACTTCAGAAAAACCTGGAAAGACTTATATGAACTGATGCTGAGTGAAGTCAACAGGACCAGGATAACATCGTACATAATAACAGCCACATTCTGCAATGACTGACTTTGATAGACTTAGCTTTTCTCAGTAATGCAAGGACCTAAAACAACTCCAAAAGACTCATGATGGAAAATGCCATCCACATACAGACAAAGAGCAATGGAGGGCGAATGAAGACCAAAGCAGACTATTTGCTCTCTTTTTGTTTTGCTTTTTCTTTTTCATAGCTCCTCCCATATGTTCTAATTCTTCTATACAACATGGCTAATATGAATATATGTTTCATAAGAATGTACACGTAGAGCCTATACTGGATTGCACACCCTCTTGGGCAAGGGAGAGGAGAGGGAGGACAGGGATGAGAGAAAAGGCAAAGAGTTGTGAAGTGATGTGCAGTAACACATCTAAAATGGAATTGAGTTTAACAATAATATACAACACATACATGTATATGTATATATATCCGGACCTTTTTGGATTTGGACTTTGTCAGCCAGTCTATTTATTTTCCCTCACAACTTTATGACATCTACAAATTTGTATGGCTTTATCAAAATCATAAATAAAAATGTTCAATAGCCCAAGGCTGAGCCCAGATTCCTCAGGAACTCCATTGGAAACCTCCTGCCATTCTGACATTGAAACATTAGTATCTCCTCTTCGAATCTATCCATCCAATCATTTCTGAATCTACCATATTGTATTATTGTCTAGTCTATATCTTTCCATTTCCCTAAGAATTACATGAAATACTTTATCAAAAATTTTGCTAAATCTAGGTTAACTATTCCTATTGTGTCCTTATCATCTGCTGGTTTAATAAAAAGAAATGACAATATATCCAACAAGTAGTCATCCCACCTTTTCTTGAAGAATTCCTTTGATGGGGAACCAGCTACCTGTTAAGACAAAAGGAGGTAGTATGGCATAGGGGAGGAGGGGGAGGCACCAGACCAATGCAGTAGCATGTGCTGCAAACATTATTAAATTCAGGTAAAACAAAATATAACCGTTAATTCATTCATGGTATTATCCAAAAAATATGCTGCAGGGTGCTAAGTACATAGATGTTTGGTATAGGATCACAGGATGTTTTAACTAGAAAAGATCTTGGAAAATGTTAATCCTAACCCCATTAACAGACAGAGGACTTAAATGACTTACCCTGTGTCACATAATAATTAGGACTAAAAGTAGGAATCCTTGTGTCCTGATTCAACTCTACAATTTTCTGTTTCTCACCAGACTACCTCCCCCTATTGAAATGAATGGCAGCCTATGCCCACCTACTTAGGGTTCAATAGTGATGTCTATTTGAACTGTCATTTACCCAATAGGGGAGGCATCCGTCTATCACTTCTTGATTGTTCAAAACAAGAGACAATGCAAAGCACTTTTTGCTTAACTAACCCTTTGAAGTAGGGGATGTAAATATTAGTAAATATATTCATGTGGTCTCCCTCTCCATTCACTTTTACCATGTATATCAATGAAAGGGCTCTATCCAGATTCTTATTTACTTAAATTCAACATCTGTTGCTATAGGGATCCCTGGGATAGGAACTATGTAGCCAGTTCTGCTTTATTGCTCCAACTCCTTCTCAGGTAATTGATAACCAGTTGTTTCTATATGCTTACATAATTGGTAACCAATTGTCTCTAGTAGTATGAGTAAGCCCTAAGATAATAGGGCATTTTAATTCTAAACCAGAAAAGCAGGGAATGAATATACTCACCATCTAACAGATGATTGGACAGAACAAATACAATTTTTAATTAGATTATTCTATTGATCCAGTAACTTATCACTTGATATTTCCATTAAATAATAACAGATGCTCACAAGGGTAAGCCTTAATGTTTATGCAGTAGCATCCTAGTTGACTCTGGCACTCACTTCCTGACTGAACTTTGGCAAGTCACATAACCTCTCTGGGTCTCAGTTTCCATGTTTGTAAAAAGAGGGGAAAGCTGGTCTAGATGATCTCTAAAGTTCCTTCCAACTCAAAATTATGATCCTACATCTACCATGATAAACTTTGCTGCATTCAGTCGGATTTCCCCCTTCATTCTTAAAAGTCAATAATTAAACAACCGATTCTGGACTTGCAGAGGCTGTTTTCCATCTTGCATGGGAGTGCTCCCCCCCTTCACTCTCCCGCATTTCTCCCTGGGTACATGAGACCCTGCATTTTGTGTTATAAATCCTTGTTCCTGCAACCAGCTGAGGTTACCAAGGCATAGTACAGGTTAAATCAAATGTATGTAAAGAGCAGGGAATGGACTAGCCCTTTTGATAAAGGTAGCTCTCACAAGAGGGGAATATTTTCTTGGGCTAGAGTCTTTTTTATATTCTTTGTTGTGTGAACTTCATACCTTATTAGATAGGTACTTGTAACAACTAGAAATGAGATAAATTCTTACAGTCCCTGGGAAAACTTTGAGTTAGGGAATTTACCACAGAGCCATCCACCTGTTCTCAACTGTCATGAGGTTACAGATTAAATTATGTAACGTTGAAATAGCATTCAGTTAGCCAGTCTTCCCCATTCTGTACTTGTGCAACTGATGCTTTGGAACGTGAGTGAAGATTTTTACATTGTACTATAGCACTGTATTTAATCTTTGTGGTTTAGGTCCATCATTTCAGCTTGCTGAATAACTTTGAATCTTGATATATTACCAAAGTCTTCAAGAATTGCATCATCCACAAATTTGATCTCTATGTCTTCATCAAAGTCATGGATGACATTTTTTGAACAGCATATCATTGTGGACAGAACCACGTCCTATGTGTACGGACACTGCCCTTCAGGCCATCATTAATTAAGCAATACTCTGTGGGAATGTGTGTTCAGCCACCTGTGAATCTACTAGACTGGTATATTCAGTTACAATATACTGTAGGTGCAACTAAATTTGATAATGATTATTTTAATGTCCTTTTCTCGCATGAGGACATTTGTATTCTAGTGGGTGGATTGAACTCATTGAAATTAATCTCTATTACCTGCAATGTCCTTACTATTGGTGGCAATTTCCTATAGTCAAAAAGTTTGTAAGCTTAATACCAGATCTATTCAATTATAGATTATGGGTAGGGAAACATCTGAGGATGTATAAATCAAGCTATTAGGCATAGGACTTTAGACCAACAACAATAAGTTAGGGTCCTTTAAT
>JAQQSK010010403.1:0-12698 GCA_028658325.1 Potorous gilbertii | reverse complement strand
TGGCCTAGATCCGCCCAGCTAGAGCTTGGGGTCTGAGATTCAAATGCTCCCAGCCAGTTACTTGACTTCTGAGAGTCCTCTGCACCCTAGCCTAGGTCTGCCCAGCTAGTGCTTGGGGTCTGAGATTCAAATGCTGCTCCCCAGCCTCAGGGCTTTTGAGGCAGGCCTGACTGCTATTCAATGGGAGCTTATCTGTTGGTTCTCAGGTGGGGGCAGGGCCGCCTCTCAGGCTCAGTTCCCTCAGGGGGTTTATGCAGAGATCTTTTGTAATGGAGCTGCTGCCGTGCTCCTGCCTGCTCTGGGAGTCTCTGGCTGACCTGCCTCTGCCTCTGCCGTGGCCACTGCCTCCCGAGGGGGTCCGAGTCCCGGAGATACCCCGCTCCCCTCTCAGCCCGTCTCTCTCACTGACCTGTGCATCTGTGGGTGGAGGGACCTTCGCGGCCGCCAGAGATTCTGGTCCCTGAAGCCTACTTGGGTCTGCTCACTCCTCTCAGTGCGGTGCGGCCAGGGCAGGGGAAGGGGAGGGCTCCTCAGGGCAGGGCTCTGCTCCCATCCGGGTTACTTTTGCGGTCAGTTTTTCAGGGCTCTCTGCAACGGAAATCTCCTTCACTGTGTTGCTGTGCAGCTTCCACTGTTCCAGAATTTGCCAGGAGTTCTTTTTACAGGAAATCTATGGGCTGTGGGTTCGGAGCTAGCAAATGTGAGTCTTTCTACTCCGCCATCTTGGCTCCGCTCCCTTGATCTTTTCTTATGATCACATTGAACATTTGCAAAAGGTCATCATGGTAGGAGTTGCAACTGATGTGCCAATATCTGAAGTGGAGGATGAGGACAAAGAGCAATTCTGCAAAGATTTTGCTAACACCGTCTAAGTTAAATTGATACATATATAAGTTAAATTGATATATATATATATATATATTATATATATATATAATATATATATGTATACTTAACTACAGTGCACAGGGTAGGCATGGGGAATAATGTTAAAGAACTTTGAAAAATGTGTTTCAGGGTTAATAAATGAAACAAAAGTTTTATAGTTTGGAAAGAACAGTGCTTATGAAGATGAATGACACTAGACTAAGGCAACTGTTTTATTTATTGCCATTTCTACTTTCTCAAATGAGATACTGTGATCTTAGTGGTTACAACTTTGGAGTATACAAGGAGAGGTTAAGGCATTGATGCCATTTTGACCCTGGCACTTTAAATAGGTGAGAACACATTTCAATCAATCAATTACAGATTGTAGACTAAGTGCTGAAATGCCATTGACTTGCACAAGAATTATGTTTGGATAGGCTGGGGAAACTTGGCCCTACCTACCTAAGAACTGTCCACAAATTAGATTTTGGGATTGGATTACAGAAATTTGAGTTACCATATAATTCTAGCTGCAACCCTTAAAAATGAACTTTAGGGAAGTGGGGGGGAAAGGTCTTGACTTTAGCCTGGACACAGACCTTCTTCCCCTGACCCTTTGGCCAAGGGAGGATATTGGGAAATTCAAAGGTTCTTGCCTATTTTGGACTTCTAGTCTTCCCATCCACATACTAGGAGCATCCTTGGATCACCTACTTAAACAAATTTATGATATCTAAAAATGGGAGTATAGGGGATAGGGATTGAACTTATGACTTCATTGCCATAAAGATATCCCAGATGATGCTGCAGATCTTCATCTTCTCTTCCAATTATAGACTTGGAGACTTGCCTAGAGTAGCTGAGCAATGAACACCATGATAAAATAACTTGCCTAGGGTCACACAGTTGATATGTGTCAGAGGGAGAAATTTAATCAAGGTTTTTCTGACTCTGAGACCAATTCTCTATCCATTATGCTAAACTGCCTCTTTAGAAAGTAGATAGATGTTCACATAGGAAGTTTTACCAGGCCATATCAATCTCTATACTGAGAAGACAAAAAGCACATAGAAACTGACTCAACCAGAACGTGCTTGATTTGCTTGTCAAGTGCAGAGACATGGCAGACAAAGGTAACATCAGTTTAGACTAGAAACTCATTTGTAAAATCTTACAGAGGAAGGTTCTGGAGGAATTTGAATGATATGGGATTATTGCAATAAGGAGCAGAGGGGAAAAAAGTTTACAGAGATCGTTGCAAGAAAGCCAATGAGTCCAGATCTGCCTAAAATATTTAAGGATGGAACTAGAAGGAGAATAACAAAAAAAATGGAAAGAGAATGTGCCAAGACTTTTATGACAAACTTTTTTCTCTATCCATAATAGGATACATTCTCACATTTGGATTCTTAGATGACAGTCCTCCATTTGAAAAAGTAGAAATGTCAATTAAGGAGACAAAGTTGAGAAAAGAAGCTATATCAGTTTTAATTTCCTAAAATGAAGTATGTAAGATTACAAAGGAAATATGTTATATTGAAATAGAATTTTCCAAACTTTTTAAAAAATTTCATATGCCATAGATTAAGAACCTATTCATACCTATCCTTTCTGACCTCTTTGAAAAGGACTCTCTCAGAATACTCACAGCGCACATCAACCTGCCTCCCCCCTTTCCTGTGATGGAGAACTTCCTGCTGAGGTTCCCAACATTTCTATTTCAGCCACCATTTCTTTCTTAGTCCAAAATAATCCAAAATAATAATTCTTATTACTTCTTCCACCTTTGAAGATTGAAGTTATTATTAAGTAAAAGCATTCAGTTGTCGCCCACTTTGTTTTGGGCAGAGAGAGAGCTCCCCTAGTCTTCTGGAGGATTGAAGTCCTTCATCACTACTACATCATTACAGTGACAAATTTGTGCTGTTTCCAGAACTCATTCATTTTCTCCTTTTATTCTGACTATTTATAGTGAATTTCCACCATGATATTTCTTCTGTTCCTCCCTTCATCGATCCTTGCCCAAATACTCTCTATTAAATTTCTTTCTTAAGTTCTTGGATTTCCTTACATTATTATATTTTCTTCTTATTCATCTTGCTCCAGCAGTCTTTTAATCTATTTTCTTTCCTTTAAATAACATATATCCTTCTTCAGTCAAATGCCATTCCTGAATCCTGTGCCACTAACTCTCATTTATCAAAATGAGTTCAAATTTTCCTAAGTGCTTTAAGATAGTCTTCTAGTTCATGACTCATATTCAGTGTTTGATTTCTGTGCCTTTTCTTGGATATTGTCTCCTTCAAATTAATGGTCCTCTCATTGTTATCTCAATACTTTTAAAGTTTTATTGATGTTTAGTGTTTTTATATACCATTCATTTTTGAGTTCTCCTGGAAGGCACTCCTTTACCTCTGCCTCTTAAATTCCATAGCTTTTTTTAAAGGCTTGACTTTTGAAGTTACTTCCCATGCAAAGTATTTCCTGATCCTCACACCTGTTAGTGTTTTAACTTTCTTAAATTATCTTATGTTTTTATCCTCTTAGTTGAATATTAGCTCTTTGAGGACAAGGTCTGTTTTATTTTGTCTTTGTGTCACTATCATAATACTTTGCAAATGATAGGCACTTAATAAATGCTTGTTGAGTTGAGTTAAATTGAAGGGTCTCATATCCATCTATAGGTCCAAGTATTCAAGGATGCTTCTCTTTTTCCCTTGTGCTACATTATTCCCCTCATAAGTTTGGATTCTTCTCTGTCTCTTTAATTTTTTTCCTTTTTGTCTTTCCTTTCAGAGAATCCTTCCACACTTTCAAAAGTTACCAGAGAAACTTGGTTTAATTCCAAACTGGGAAGCTATCATTTGTATGACCTTGGACAAACCACTTGTCCTCCATGATCAACCATCTTCTTATCTATAAAACAAGAGAGATGACCTCTGAAATCCTATCCAGTGCTAGACCTAGGATCTTATTATGCAGACCAGATAGAGATTGAAGGAGTATTCCTCAAGGTCTTTCATCTTCTCTTCTATTAGGGGAGATGAAGCTTCATTTTCTTCACAGTGTTACTTGGCACACGTATTGGGCATTTTCTGCAGGTCACATTTTTCTTTTCCTTAATTGCTGAGAAGAGGGACAGAATAGGTGAACCAGGATATAAAAGATGTGTTAAAGAGCTAGTAAGATATTAGAAATTGATCTAACCAGTTTATTTCTTAAACGCTACAGTGTATAAGAAGAGAACAGTGATTTGGGAAATGGAAATGCTACAGTCTTCTAAATTAAGTCAATTGTTTCATGTTAACGTAGAGGTCATCTGTCAACAATCATTCATTCATTCAACAGAAATGTATTAAACACTAATGGAAACATGAATAAATAAACAATCTCTGCTCTCAAGGAGTTAACAGTAAAGTAACAGATTAGGCATATATACACCAAATTGAGTATGATACAAAATAAAACCTGATCTCACTAAAATTACTTTTCATTAACATGATTTTTACTAAGTAAGCTACTACTTTAAAACAGATCACAAGGGTAATGTCTTCTTTGAAAATATTTAAATATTTAAAGCAGCTAGAGGGGAAGAGGGATGGAAGAAAGGTGGATAATATAAGGGAGGACAGGATGGAGAAAGGGATGGATGGAGTTCACGCTGTCCTAGGGTGAAGGTGGGGAGAGATGGGGAGAAAATTTTGAATTCAAATTCTTGTGGAAGTGAATGTTAAGAGCTGAAAAATAAATAAATTATATGCAAAAATATTTTAGCAGCACCCACATATACATTCAAAACCTGATTTGTTAGCTATAAGGATGTCTTATCTCATTAAAATAGATCCCTTAAATATTTTTGCTTATATTTGAATTTAGTGTGAATTCATAGAACACCAGACATAAACATTTACATAAATTCATGGTCATATTTTGAAAATCTGTCTTGAATTCAATTCAACATATATTATTAAGGGCTTATTAAGGGGTAGGTACTGTCCTAAATGCTGTGAATACAAGCACAAAAATGAAACATTTCCTACCTTCAAAAAGCTTCCATTCTACTAGGGATTCCAACATGTGTACAAATAAGTAAGTACAGTGAAATTTGAAGACAGTAAGAGAACTAAAAGTTTAGGGGAGGGGAGCAGGGAAGATTTTTTGGAGAAGGTGGCCTGTCAGATCAGCCTTGAAGCCAAGTGAATATTGTAAAAGGCAGAGATGAAGAGGAAGGAGATTCTAGGTCTAGAATATATCTGGTGCTCTCATGTTTGTCCCAAGGGTAAATGTATTAGCAATGGTGCAACTTGGGCTATATCTGAACTCTTCCATGCTCCTAGGCTCACCCTTTTGGCAAAGTAATTTTGTAATCGGGGGTGGAGTCCCAAGTGCAATGGTAGCATATGTCAGAAAGAGACATAGAGATAATACAATTGCTCTTGAGATGCGTTCTTATGGATCCATGCATGGGTAGAACACACATAAAGCACCAACATCAGTGGAGACTCTTTGAAAGACAAACAACACAGTTACCTGTACCCTGAATACACAAAACTTATTAGCATCTGATTCTGTTACCAGTGATGAGTTATTTCTGCTCATGAAGCAATAGGTTGTGATATCTAGCAACAGTAACTACTTGTTTTTCAATATTCCAGCTAAGTATTGCCCCCTGCAGGGATGACATTGCTGCAACACTGGAAAATCATAAAGAATAGGATGTTTATGGCACAATGGTATACGTATTAGCTGTATGATTCATTGACCTCCACCTTTACTGGGACCCCCTAGCTAACACTCTAAAACTCGGATCTACAAGGAACTAGAAAGCTTGCTTCCTCTCCCACTCTTTATAGAAAAGTCAAGCCAACAAAAGGAGAGGTGCTGGTTAAGAAGATGATGCTACAAACCACTGAATGTAAGGTTTGTAGTAGTTAATCTACAACATAACTCACTGGATAAATGTATAGTGCTTTACCAATTACAAAGCACTTTGACATCCATCATGACTCCTGTGACCTTCCCAACTACATCCCTGTGAAGTAGGCAGGGCAGATATTTTTTATTTGTATTTTACAGATGAGAAATGAGAGGTTCATAAAGTTTAAGTCATTTGCTCAAATTAGACCTTCTGATCACAAGTCCTGTATTGTATCACCACACTGCACTGTCCAGTGGTCTAGATTTGACAATAGTTTTAAATCAGGGTATGTAAGAAGCAAAAAAGGCATAGAAATGTTTACATTTCATTGATAGGTTGTTCACATTTGTGGTTTTTGTCATGATCAAAAAAAGCATGGCTTGTAATTTCACACCGCAATGACCTCACTGATTAGTAGAAGGCTTCAGTGGGAACATACATCACAGATTGCTATTCCTGCTCTTTGGTATTCAATAAATTAGCCATAATTAGGAATATGACCTTTAAAGTTTAGCAGGCTTAAAAGCCTGCATATGATTTTAAAAATACATAATCTCTCCAAAGACTTTCCTACCCAGTATTCTCTCATACACATTTATGAGCTGACGTTTCTGTGACATTTGAAAACTGCAAAGTCAAAATAGGACTTACATGGAAGGGAGAGACCCATTTTGAGTTTCCAATTTGACTTACAGCTCAGTGGGCTATCAGGTAAGAGACAGTAGTCATCTCATTTAAGGCATGTCTTTCCTATAGTTTAGCATCCTCGTTTGGGTCAGAGAAAGTCTCTCCTTGGGGTCGACTAAGATGTTTGTGTGGTTGGGTGGTTTTATTGGGGGGAGAGGGAAGAGTGAAAAGGGTGTAAAATGGTTCAATAAGAAGATAAACTTTTCCAATATAGGTCAATATTCTAATTGGAATATTATTATTTTTACTTCTTCCATTAACTGGAGTCTTTAGAGAATTTCCAGGTGTGATTAAAGAATAATATAAAAAAATAATACTATTAGTTAATTGAAAAGGAATATGATTATTAAATTAAATTCAAGAAGAGTCATTTGGAATCAGAAGACCTGGGTGCACTTCTTCTCCTCACTACCTGTATAATTTTAAGCAAGTTGTTTTTTTGGCGCATTTATTTAAAAATAATTTATTAAGTTCTTACCATGCAAAAGGAATTGTGCCGGATTCTAAGAAACTAAGAACAAAGTCAAAATAGTCTCTTAACCTTAAGGTACATAGAGTCTGAGTGTAATAAACATAACAGGGGAATTATATAATATATTTTATTATAGTGATTGGTGTCCAGCACAAAGTTCCAGAACATTCTGGAATGTAGGTTCAACCAAGAGGAGAAACAGGTAGGATATATGGGTTACAGTCCCATTTAAAGAGTTTGAGATTATTCCTGAGCTCACTAAGACTGTCCCTCTACTGGCCATCCCACACTGAGTGGAAAAATATAGATAAACAATGATTTTGATCTTCTGATGTAGATGAAGGTATATGTCTTGGCACAGTTGGCAGTCAAACCAGCTCATAGTATAAGATAGTCTTTGGGGCATAGGTTTCTTGGAAGAACCACTCATCTGCAGAATGAATCTCTTGAATACTGATTCAGGTTTAGGACAGTATATAGGAGGTTTTATTATATAACACCACTAGACAATTGGAGAAAACGAAAGGAGTCAAAATCTAGTGAGTTAATGTTATGTCACTCTTAAGTTTAAACATTTGAATTCCAAATGGAGGAGGCTGATTCTCCAAACTAAATTGAATGTCTCACTTGGGACATAGAGAGCCTATCTTTGAGAAGAGATATGGTCACTCTGGAGGGAACTTCTGATGATTAAGGAGGACTGTGATGTTCTGTGGAATGTGTTAGAACAGCAGAAGGTCTTGACCCACCAATCCACCCAATCAGCGACTGAGGGGAAAATATTGTCTGAATAAAAATTGCTAGTATTTATATAGCATCTACCATGGGTGAGATGTCAAGTACTTTACAAATATCTCATTTGAACCTGACAACAACCTTGAGAGGAAGCTGATTTTATTATTCTCCTTTTACAGTTGAAGAAACTGAGGCAAACAGAGGTTAAGTGACTTGTCCAAGGTCACACAGCTAGTAAGTGTCTGACAGCTAAATTTGAGCTCAGGTCTTCCTAACTCCAGGTCCAGTGCTCTAGTACCACCTACCTGCCCTAAGGAAGAGTTATCTCATGTGAAAGAATAGGAATCAGACCATAATATATTACTGGAAGAATCTTCAAGCATAATCAAGACAAAATATGAAAAACAATCTTATTTTATAGTGAGCTAGAACTGATTTAATGTTTCTGCAGACTCAAGTTGAGCAAAGAAGACAGATGAAGGCATCCTATAATAGCAATGTAAGAAGGATGCTATTGAGGATGCTTTGCTTAGAAGCCTACTGATCCATGTTGGTGACTCTTCAGGGAACTCCTAGGGGCTTTCCTCTTATGACTCTAGCTAGGAAAATAATAGAGGAAATAGACAAGAAATCACATCTAGAGGATGAACAAGGGTTAAAAAGGACACACAAGGGACTTTAAAAATCAGAATTAAAGATTTTGGCAGTGCAGAATATTAGGTCAAACTGATTAAGATGAATTTAGTAAAAGCAAATGTAAAATCTTATTGTGCAGGGTACAGGATACTGATATATGTATAGAAAAGTGATCTATGTTTGAAAAAGGGGAATTTTACTACATTGAAAGCTCCATATTAGTAAAAGTATGGAATGACCGCCAAAAATAAATAAATAAAGTTAATAGCACCTTAGGTTACATTAAGAGATGCATTATGCACTGTTGGTGGAATTGTAAACTGAATTAACCATTATGTAGTTTGGAAGTATGCCCAAAGGCCTAGGAAGCCACATATACCTTTGACTTATCAATGTCACTACATGGTCTGTATCCCAAAAGAGATTAAAAACAAAGAAGAAAAGGATCTTCATATATAAAAATATTTATAACTGCTCTTTTCTAATGGCAAAGAACTGAAAATTGTGGGGATGCTCGTGATTGTGGAATGAGTGAACAAGTTGTTATATATGATTGTGATACAATCCTATGATGAGTAGGATGCTCTCAGAAAGACCTGGAAAAACTTACATGAACTAATGTAAAGTGAAATGAGCAGAACCAGGAGAACATTGTACACAATAACAGCAATGGTGTATGAGATCTACTATGACTAATTTAGCTATTCTCAGTAATACAATGGTCCAAGACAACTCTGAAGGACTTACAATGAAATGTGCTGTCCATCTTCAGAGAAAGAATTGGTGGAGACTAAATGCACATCAAAGCATATTTTTTTACTTTATTTTACTTGAATTTTAAAATTTTATGTTTTTTCACAACATTACTAATATAGAAATATATTTTGCTTTACTACACATAATATAACCTATATCAAATTGCCTTCTCAATGAAGGGGGTGAGGAAGGAGGGAGAGAATTTGGAACTCAGATTTAGAAGGAAATGTTGAAAATTGTTTTTACAAGTAATTGGGGAAAAGTAAAATACTAAATTAAAAAAAAGAAAGATGCATTATGTTAAGGACTGAGGCAGTGATAGTCCTGTTGTACCTTGCCTTGCTCAAACCACATCCAGAGTACCAGGTTTAATTCTTGGTGTTTCTTTTTAGGAAGGGCACTGATGGGCTAGGAAGGATTCAAAGAAAGCCAATCAGGAAGGAGAAGGGTCTGCCATCAGCCCACATGTGCATCAGGTGAGAGAAGTGAAAATGTTTAGCCAAGAGAAGACAAAACATGGGAATGAATCTGCAGACATACTATATGGCTTCAAGGATTTTAAAGTTTGGTTTAGAGTAGAGGGAATTATTATTCAGGTACAGGTTAGAATAAGTGGCCACAGAAGTTTCTTCCAACTCTGAGAGTCTATGATTTGCTGCATTTGGAGTAATACTGAACAAAGAAAAGGAGGGAAAAATAAAATTTGCTTGCTGAGTTGCATATTCTATACAAATATGGAGTGTCTATTTCACAAGAGTGAAAAGAGGCTGTGTCATTGATCAAAGCCCATACAATAGTCAGAAACAGTGTATCAGGAAGGCAGGAGTCAAACTGGGTATGCCAAGAATCTAGAAGCACACATGCAAGACGTCCAGCAAAAGCCTGGAGTCTAGATTTGCCCAGATTGCAAGGATTTTAATTATTACTTTATTTAAAAATATTTTTCAACTAAAAATGTATTTCTTCTTTCTCCCACTTCTTCCCCCTAAGTAGGGGAAAAAGAAAACTAAATCCATTTATTAAATATTCATAGTCAAACAAAACAGATTTCCACATTGAGCATATCTAAAATATGCATCTCATTCTGCACTCTGAGTTCATCACCTCTCTAACGGAAAGTGAAATCTTTTTTCATCATGAGTCTTTGAAAATCATGGTTTGTCATTTCAATGATCACAGTTCCTAAGTCTTTCAAAAGTATTTATTTTGTAATATTGTTATTATTTAAACTGCTAGTTCATCTTACTTTACTCTGCATATATTCATATAAGCTTTCCTCGGTTTATCTGAAACCATTCTTTCCATTGTTTCTTACAGATCAACAGCATTCCATTATGTTAACATGCCATAATTTGTTCAGCCATTCCGAAGTTGATGTATATCCCTTTAATTTCTAGCTCTTTGCTACCATTAAAAGAACTACTACCAATATTGTGAACATAGGACTCCTTTCCCCTTTTTGTGGTCTCTTTGTGGTGTGTATATATATATATATATATATATATATATATATATATATATATATACACACACATATATATATATGTATATATATATATTCATTGGTGAATTTTTTCATATGGCTATTGGTATCTTGGATTTTTCCATGGAAAACTGCCTGCTTATAGCTTTTAATCATTTATCAATTGAGAAAAGGCACTTATTATGCATTTGAATCAACTCCTTGGAAATGAAATTCTTAACAGAGAAAGTCTCTGATTGCAAGGTTATAAATGCTGCTGGTAGGCAAGAGAGTTCTACGGGCCTTTCTTCAGAAAGAACTCTATCTCCAAAATGTTCAAATACCTTGAAAATTGAAAAGGACTCTCTAATGATACATAAATTCTCTTTTACAACTTTTGTTAGATAGGTATACATTCAGACTCTAAAAAAATCTAATCCATCGAAATGGGAACTTGGAATCATTGATTTGATCCTTTCCCCCAAGCAAATGGTGACTTAAAAAACTTAGGACAGTGTTGCATGGGTTTTTAAGTTTCAGTTTATCTACAGTTCAAAAGTTTGCACAGTATTTCATTTAGGACTTACTTTTGCAGAAAGGTTCCATGTGTTTCTCTACCGATGTAAAAAGTGAGTGAAGTAGAGGAGTTAAAAGTCATGTCAGGCATGTGTGTGAGTGTGTGTGTGTGTGTGTGTGTGTGTGTATGTGTGTGTGTGAAGGAATGAGTAACCGCTGACATTTGGAGTGGGCAGGAGCTAAAACACTTCATGAATTTCCAGCAAAGCTGTTCTTGGAAAAGGCTATGTTTGAATTAGAAATTCATTGGTCCTAAGAATTGGTAATTACTATTTTTTAATGGATTATAAAATTTTACCTGACTTTTTATACTGCCCTGTGTAGGATGATAAGCTTTAGCTTCTAAATTAATTTAATATATATATGTACATATACACATACACACATATATATGTATGTATATATGGTACATATATATATATATATATAATATATATATAATATAGTTCCAATTACAATTATATCAAAATCCAATTCCCATGCAATTTTTATCTGCAATCTGCCAGATCCACCTTAAATTTAACTGTAAAGAAATCCACAAATATATCTTTCCTGGGTGAAACGGCTCAGTAAATGTCTTTAAAACTTTTATGATATTTTAAATTTAGATTTCAATAATTGGATTTCTTCACAGTTAAATTTAATGTGGATCTGGTAAATTGCAGACCAAAATTGTATAGGAATTGGATTTTGACAATTGTAATTGGAACCATATTATCTTTTTGTGATGAAATAATTGGAACAGCATAGAGCTGGAGCAGAAGTCAGGAAAACCTGTGTTCAAATTCCTCCTGAGGCACTTTAGAAAGCTTTGTGGCTGTGGGCTAATCATTGAACCCATTCAGGACTCAGCATCCTCATTTATAAAATAAGGGTGTGTGAAGGGTGCTTCTCACTATTCCTCTGCCTATTATTCTACGAGACCATGAACATGTAGGACAGTCTGTGGTTGGTGGGGTAAGGTGGACCTAACTATACAGAGAATGATTTGATATTATTTTCTGTGGTGATTTTTAAATGTACCTAAGATAGCCCCACCATGTTTGGAACAACAACATGCAATATTTAATTCACGGGAATAATTTAATCAATTGCAACCCGTTTGCTCCTTCTTATCCTGTGAGATACTTGTCTAAGTCATGTCATAAATCCTCCCGAGGGGGTTCACATCAACATGTTGTGGGTTCTCTTCTAATCTTTTGAGATGGTGTGAATATCAGTAGAGCATGAGGTCTAATCCTCAGTTATCCTTTGTACTTGCTTCTTGACGATGCCACTTTCTTTTCTAGTCATCCTTCTCTCTGGTGACATCCTTTATGATACACTTGATTTGTAGTACTTTTTTTGGGTAAAATGCTGCAATCTATAATCACCATACATCATTGGCCCTTTTCATGACCTGCAATTTTAATATGCAACATCTTGTTTACCACAATGCTTTTAGAGAACTATTTTCTTCAGTGAGCTTTTGCACCTCTTTTTCCACTTGGCTAATTCTGCTTTTGAGAGCATTTTTCTCCTCATTGGCTTTTTGAACCTCTTTGGCCAATTGAGTTAGCCTATTTTTCAAGGTGCTATTTTCTTCA
>JAQQSK010010402.1:0-12698 GCA_028658325.1 Potorous gilbertii | reverse complement strand
TAGATATAGATATAGATATATCTCAAGGTCACTCAAGATTGAGGGGAAAGTCCATTATAGACCAAAATATTCCTAGCACTTTGTGGATAATAAATAAATGGAATCAAAGTAGAATGATTACACAATGACTAAACAGATTGTGATTATATGAATGTAAAGGAATACGATCGTAAGTTTTGAGCTGAGACTATTATTATGCTTTAAGAAAGGACAAATGTGAAAACCTTAGAGGATCAGGGGAAAACTTAGATGAACTGATTCAGAGAGAGAAGCAAGCAGAACCAAGTAAACAAGAAAATAAAATGAAGCTGGATGCCGGGTCACTGTAATGACTGATCTTGGCTCAAGAGATAACATGAAGTGCCTGTCCCTACTTTCATTAGAGAAATAGAGCACTATAGTTGTAGAACATGGGACAATGTTGTTAGTAAGTCAATTGGTTTTGCTAAAGTTTTTTGTCTTTGTTATAAAGAAAGGCACACTTTGTTATTCAGTCATTTCAGTCATATCTGACTCTTCATGATCCCATTTGGGGTTTTCTTGGCAAAGATACTGGTGTGGTTTGCCATTTCCTTCTCCATTTCATTGGAAGGTATGCTGGAGATTGGGAAAAGACAGAAGAAATAGTTTATTTAAAAACATGATATAGAACAAAAGGAGTCAGCAAAACTTAAAAAAAAATAGAAGTGTTGAATTAATGTAGTAAAAGCTAGCTTATATGGCAGCCTTTCTACCAGAAATCTGTCAGCATTTCCCTATATTTACAATGCAATGATCATTGATGTTTATGAAAGTTGCCAAGGAATCCTCAAAGTGCCTTCTTTGCCATCCAAAATAAAAAGGGGTGGGCGTAATGAATTTATTTTTTATTACAAATTTACAGTTAAATTTATTTTATTTGGTTGGATTTGGATGGAGGACAATAAATATTTCATATATAGTAGCTTTTACGTAACCACAACATTTAATTAACTACTGTTTCAGATAATAATAAATGAATAGATAAATAAATAATAGAAGGTGGTATTTATTTAGCACTTTGAGATTTGCAAAGTGCTTTACAAATATTATCTTACTTTATCCTCCCAGCAATTGTGGGAGATCAGTGCTATTTTTGTTCCTATTTTATGGATGAAAAACCTGAGGCAGAGAGAGGTCACACAGTTATTAAATGTCTGAGGCCGGATTTTTAACTTCATTCTTCTTGAATGCACATCCAGAACTCTGTTATACTCTCAATTTTCCAGTCTGCTTTTGGTTTTCTTTTCACCATTGCCAGGGCTAAAGACACAAAGGGAATTTGAATCCTGTTAATGTTTTAACATGCCATGGGTACATCACATGGACTGGGCACTGGACAGGACTCTCTTATTGTCATGTGTGCATTAGGTAGAAGAGGGCTGTGATACTAGGAGACTCAGTGTCATAGAGGTTGATTGGACACAATCAATCATAGGAGGCAAGTAAGGGAGAAATCAGAACCATAGTTCCTGCTTCCTGCTAGACATCAACAAATTAGAGACTGAAAATCAGAAGCAGGTGGAGAAGCAGAAGCCAGAACACAGGGAGAATAGGTAGGTTCAACAACCAGGAAGAGGAACCAAAAGCAGGAGTGATTCAAGGAAGTTTCCAGATAAATCACACTAGCAGAGCAATACCCTGAGAGCTGAAGGACCATGTTGAGATACTCAAGGCATGCCCTAATAATGAATCCTTTTATCCTGGTTTGCTGGATATGCCCCTACTGGCATCTTCTTATGGAAAGGTTATGAATTGCTCATTGACTGACTGACTGACCCAGACATATAGGACATGGCCTCTGTCTCCTGGGAGCAATAGAATACCCATAGCCTATTTCTAGTGCCATCTAAAATGGTAGTACTGCCTGCCGGCCACAATATGAGAAGAAAAATGGACACAGGTTCTAGTGGAATTCAGGGAGGCTTGGCTTCATTCCTGGTTACATGGTAGGCATGGCTGTAGATAGCAGCAGACTAGAGACAGAGTAAGACCCAGAGGGCCAAGGTAGAGTCTGCTACCTAGAACATAAGAACAAGTTCAGAAAACAGACAAAACAGGCCATAACGAAGGAGGCTAGGGATGGAGAAAGAAGAGTGAATTGATGCCAAATAAACAGCCAGGAGCCGTTAGTAAGAAGAGGTGAGAGTAAAGGGAGGAAGCAAATTGCCCAACATCATCATCATCATCATTATAGGGGCTAGCATTTATATAGCACTTTTAGGTTTGCACAATACCCCATGCCAGTTAACTCGTTTGATCCACATAATAGCCCTGTGAAGTAGCGGTTATGAGTACTCCCATTTCACAGCTGGGAAAATGGAGGCAGGTTAAATGGCTTGCTGAGGATCGCACAACTAATAAGTGTCTGAGGCAGGATTTGAATCCAGGTCTTCGTGATCCAGGTCAAATACTATCCACTGAACACTTAGCTGCCTCTTACCAGAGCCCGACAGCCTGAAACCAAAGCAAGGTCTATCTTAGACAACAAAACCTCTGGCACTGTGCCTGTTGTAGCAAGTTCTAATTTCTGACTTCCCAAGGCATGATCAGTCAGTGTTGGGAAGCTGCAAAAGAAAGGAAAGAAAGAAGGAAGGAAGGAAGGAAAAAACAATTTTGTATGCTTTCAAAACAAATGATGGTTATATTCCCAAAATGATTAAAGTTCTGAGGTAGAGGGACCAACTTCTCACTTACCCAACCCTAATCCCCATTCCAGATTCTCCATCCTAGTCTTAGAAAAAAAAAGAACCCAGATAAAAGGACATCAGAAAAAATGAAACAGGCCCATGGGAACTGGTGTATACTACCAGATAGCTCAGTCTCCAGTGTTATTATCTAAATGAGAAATCACTGCAAACATCTTTCATGACAAAATCCTGGTTCTGGCTCTTTCTCCCCATGGTGGCCTCATTGCTTACAGTTAATACACGTCTCGAGGAGAACTGCAACTCAGGAGCTTGAAAGACAGCCAATGCTTGAGAAGCCCAAATCACTGTCATTTGAAAACCTCCCTCTGTGTGAGTCTTTTAAATTCCTCATTTCCCCTTAAGTAAAGCTATCAATTTCCCAATTAGTTCCGTGTAACCCATTCTCTTCTCAAACAGGGCTGTGATGCCCACTCCCACCTACATTCACTCCCACCAGAGTCTGGCTATTAACTTAGCCAGAATCTTTGGAAGAACTTTGTCTTGTCTTATAAATGGCTTCTCATGAAAATCAAATCTGAGTAGAAAAGCCAGAGCTGACTTGGAAAGACTTTGGAAGTCACCCAACACTCAGCACTCAACTGAAGCCAGGCTAGATCAAAACAAAGCTGTGAAGTGGGATGAAATCCATTTTTAGCTCTGTCCAGCTGACACAAGCTTCTTCCTTTTACCTCTTAGCTACCAAGGGTGCCTTTCCCCCTGCCGTTTCAAGTTCCCCATCTGCAGAACCATAGGATGTTATGGTTGGAAGGAACCTTAGAGATTATCCTACTTAGGAGATATTTTTTGTTTGTTTTGTTTGTTTGTTTTTGTCCTGAGCCCCCTTTGATAGACTGGGGAAGCCTATGGACTCTCCTTAGAATAATGTTGAAGAATATCTAAATTAAAATAGGTAAGATTACAAGGAGAAACAATTGCATTAAAATACAGTTGTCAAAATATTTTTTTAAAACTTCATAGACCCCCCCCCCCAGATTAAGAACTCCTAATAATCCAACTCCATCATTTTACAATTGAAGAAACAGAGAAAATCAGTGAGATGGCTTTTTCCAAGGTAATAATTAATTCAGAACAAACTTCCCTACAGCCCAAGGTCTAGTTTTTCTCAAAATTCCCCTCACCTTCTCAAAAACTGCACTTCTCTGACAGTGATACTAGAAATGTGGCAAATTCACAAACAGGTGATATACTGATATGTCACCTTTCTCAAGTACAAGTTTGCATGTTCAAAGGTCTTCTGGAAACAGTATTCATTAACCTGATGAAATGTTTCTAATTTCATGCTCTGTGGTTGGCTGCTAGGAGAAATATTGAGGTTAGGAAGGCTTTTGAATGGCACTGAAGGCATACCCCAGTTGGCCAACTCTCCTTTGCCAGCTTAGACTTTGAACAAGCCTGAAAGAGAAATACTTTCTACTCAGTCTCAGCCTCTAGCTGTTCTCCCGATGGTTACAGATTAACCATACTAAAACCAATCTTTACTATCACTAGACTCAGTGTTTATGATTCCAAATTCCACAACTGGAAAAATTGAGCCCAAAGGAACATTAGCCTAGAAAAACTTCTTTGAGGTCCAAAACATATTTCTAAGGCAGAAGAAAATTGTATTATTTATCTTTTTTTTAAAAAAATGTGAAATTTCTCTTCAGAAAAGGGATTCTTAGCCTTTTTTTTTCCTGGACCTCTTGGCAATCTGGTGAAGATTACGGCCCTTTTCTCAGAAGTGTTCTCCAACTTGTCTTACTTCTATTGCTTTCCCTCTTTTAATTATTCCTCATTTATCCTGTATATAACTTGCTTTGTACATATTCATTTACATGTTGCCTTCCCCATTATATTACATTCTTTTGCCTCTTTTATATCTCCAGTGCTTAGAAGCACATAGAAGGCACTTAATAAATGTTTATTAATTGATTGATGTTTTTAGATACATAAAATAAAGTACATATAATTACAAAGGAAACAGCTAGGTGTCACAATGGAAAGAACACTGGACCTGGAATCAGTAAAACCTGAGTACAAATCCTGCTTTCAGATGTTTAATAGCTGTGGGACCATGGACAAGTCACATTCTCTGTTTGCTTCAGTTTCTTCATCTGTAAAATGAAAATAATAGTAACACTTCCCAAAATTGTTGCAGGACAAAATTATATTTGTAAAGTGCTTTGGAAATCCTAAAGTGCTACATAAATGCCAGCTGTCATTATATTGTGTTTTTCAAAACATTTTCGTTAAAAAATAGACAAAACACAAGAGCATGAGCTCCAGATTAAGAACCCTTGCTGAAAAGAACTAGGCTTCATTAGAAAAACTCATTTCTTAGAGAATTAAGGAAACTGCAAGCACCATACCAGGTTCTTTCCAATCAGATTTCCAAGTCCAAGTTTCCCTAATATGAGGAGAGACAAGGAAAAGGAGAGTGGACCAGAAGGGGTTTCCCTCTTTTTACTAGGTAAAAATCAAAGTAGGCCATGTTCTACAGATAACATGGGGAGATCTGCCTGACTTTTTCTGACCCATTTATTTGAGAGAAATCACTGAGTTTAGATTTCTAGAAGGATACTACAATCCAGGAAAACAGGATTATGGCCTCTCAATTCAGAAGCAGGTAAAAGAAAGCCTAAAAGTCAGCATAAGCCTTGATTATTTTCAGAGGCTCAAAGTCCCTTGAATTCCTTTAGCAACTAGGAGCTTAGTAAATATGTAAGAAGAGAAAAAATATTCTAATTATGTACCACTAAATCCCAACCAAAGAGTCATCCCAACACATTCCAGTACCCTGATTTTACTTGGGGAGGATCCTGGAGTGTTTTTTTTTCCTCAAGACTGTTGGTCTCTTTCCAGATGTCTATTGGATTCCATTGACTAGACTGAGCATGAGAATTGAAGTCAGAAGGGAGATGGATTGTGGCCTCATTTAAACATCTGAGAAACAAATTTCAGTGAGTCACTGGAATCATAGTTTCATAGACAAAAAAGAGCTGAAAAATACCAGAAACAGCACTGAATTTGGACCTAAGCTCAAATCCCATTTGAGCCACTTATTAGCTGTGAGACCTTAGTTAGTTAATCAGACTCTTTGGGCTTCAGTTTCTTCATCTATAAAAGGGGATGGCTGAATCAGTTGACCCTCAAGTACCCTTCCAGGAAAATGCATGATCATTTTATCCAATACCTACATTTACAGAGAAGGAAAGTGAGGCACTGGGAAGGGAAATGACTTGGCTAAGTCCACATTGCTAGTTCTGTTAGAGCCAGGATCTGGGTTTCCTAGCTCCAGTTTCAATCACAACATACTGCACTTTATGGAGCCTAGTACAATGTCTTGCACACACTTGACATTTAATAAAGGAATAGGTATAAATATTCAAATGAAATTGAATTGATTGCTGCTACTTCCTCTATTATACCTAAGGATTATGAGCATTTTCTCAGCTTCCAAGGGTCTGTCAGTAGTTCTATCTGTTGATATTTTATCTCAGAGGGTAAAAAATCCATTGTGGCCTTGCTTGAGAAGGAAGAGTGAGCCTAGAAGTATAGACTTTAACTTCTTTTAGATCATCTAATTCATTCAGTGACATTTTAATCAGTTCTAACTGAAGGGGAGTTCTCCCCGGTCACCCTTTAAAAATCTTTAATTGTTTAAATTTTTTTATCACACTTTAAAGTTTCATTATTTTTAAATAATCCAATTTTACGGACATTGCATCCCTAATGTGACCTAATTATGGGGCATGTTTTGGAAAAGAAACAGCATATATATTAAAGAAGTTCCACATCTTCAGCAAAAATGTTTCCACTAAGTTTGCCAGTGATTTTTACATCATTACACATCCTAATTACATGCATTTGTATTAGGAAGTGTGAAAATGCTTCGTTACAAATAATTAAATTAAGCATAATCCAGACCACACTGAGAGGACACAAGCCTTGCATAAAAGCAACAAAATTAACAATTTGGGATTACATCCTCCAGGTCTGCAATTGGTTCCCAAAACTGAAACTCAATTAGGTCATAACATAAAATTATCTTTGAATTCTACCCCTGTCAGAAATAAGTTGTGTGACCTTAGACCATTCATTTGGCCTCTCTGAGCCTCAGGTATTCTATAAAATAGATGAATTGAAGTAAAGTATCCTTAAGCTCTTTTCCAGCTCTAACATTCTATGAGTTTATGATCCTTTATCACTCACTCTCTTAGAAGCTGCCTACAAATTCATCTCCCACTGATCTAGCTAACAATGCGATCTTTTGTCTACAGTGTAGTGACTTGAGAAACTGATATTCCAGAAACTATGTTCCATGTGTCACTTAGGCTGTACTTACCTCTTCCCCTTAAGGCCCATCTACTTCTTCCATTGGTCAGTCCCTCCTGGGGCCTCCATTTTGTGGAGGGGTCCATGCTAGCCTTCATTCCCTTCCCTATCCAGTTCCTGGCTTCAGGGCTTCAAAACTATGCCTCTGACTGTTTCATCCTAGAACTTACCTCAGTGCCCGGAGTCTCCTCATGTTGAAATATCCAACTATCTCTCCTTGTAGCCTTCTCAATCTGGAATATTCACCTGTAAGACCTGGGTCTTTCTCCCACTGATTAGTTCCTCTTGGGGCCTCCATTTTGTGGAGGCACACAAGCTGGCCTTTATTTTCCCTCCCTGCCTTATTCCTGGCTTCTAGACTTCAAAACCATAACCCTGTACCATGCACTTTCATCTCCTTTCCGTTTCCACCTCCCTCCCTTCAGTTCCCTTTTGTTAATATCTTCGATTGTTTTAGAATGTCAACTCCTTGAGAACAGGAGGGAAAAATCTTTCTTTTGCTTGAATTTGTATCCTTAGTGTTTAGCATAGTGCCTGGCCTGGTAAGCCCTTCATCCTGTCTTCCTTCATACTCCCAACACCACCCTCAACAATACACATACATATCATTTTACTTTTATCTTAAAAGAAAAAAGGAGGGGTCTCATTCAGTCAAATAAGTGGTTATTGACTGCATTAACTCAACCTTTAAAAAAGAGTTGGTTGATGGTTCATTGAAAAATAATGATAATCCGTCCCCAATGGAACGATCCTTAAAATCCTCCTAGGTCTCTGATACTAATCCAAATCATTGGTCTAGACAAATGTCACTGATTAGGTTAGACTAATATGAATATCATTTGAAACTGCTGCTGTCATGATAGAATTGGGAATGACTTTGGAGATCACTGAGTCCAATCCTCTCATTTTACAAATGAGGAAACTGAGGCCCAGAAAGGTGAAGGGACATGCCCAATGTCACACTGGCCAAATGAGATGATCAATGGCTATTTTCAGCACATTTCCCCATTAGCATTTCATTTTAGTTTTGACTCTCATCCATTTGGAAGTAACCATGTTGTCATTGGATTTCAGCCCATGTGAACACCTAAATCAAGGCCTCAGGAGAAGTCTTTGTTTACAAAATCCACCATGGATTTCTCTGCTTATGTGAACAAAACTCACAGCATAATTGTCTCTGCAATGATATTATGACCCTAAAAGCTAAAACTCACAGCTGCTCTGGAAATCCTTTTTTCTGTGTAGAAACTTCATGCAGAACCCTCGTTGATTGTTGCTGGTGGTGGTGGTGATCTTTCACTCTAAAAAGGGGATCAATGACATCACAAGGATAATGAGTGAACTGGATTTAATAGAGCCAGAGTTGTACCATCATCAGCCTCACTGTCTCCTCCAGAGTCGGGGGAGTCCAGTGGGAAGACGAGGAGTCCAAGTGAAGATGACTGGCAATGGCCCAGGATACAGTGAGTGACCTTGGCCTTTCTAAATTAAAGACCTTATAATTATCATAATTTTTAATGAACCTAAAATATCATTATGCTGATTGACTCAGTTTTTGAAACTCGACAATTGCTCAAATTCTTCAGTTACCCTTTAATTAGAGGACTGGAAGGTGGAGCACTAAAAGCCTCCCACAGTCTTCCTTCATAGAGGGCTAGGTTGTGAAATTTTCATCTATCTCTCGGCTTTTCTTCAGCAGCTTTGTATGTTTTCGACCTCTGGAACATCATTCCTTCTCCTCTCACCCCCTTTCCAACTTACTTTTGTGCATTGTCTCTCCTCATTAAGTTGTAAGCTTAAGTTGTAAGGGTGGAGAGTAGCTTTCCTTTTCTTGTTTGTTTCTCCAGAACTTAGCAAAATGCTTAGCATATAGGAGTTGCTCAATAAACATTTATTGAACTGAATTTATTAAATATGTATTTTATGAATAATTTTAAAAGGCACAGTGATGGGAAGAACCCTTTCACCTTTGTGAAGAAAGGGTGCTGGTAAGAGAGGATTCTAGAGGCAGTTTATTAGAGTAGAGGGATCACTAGTCTAGGAATGAGAGGAAGTACTAGGTCTGTCACTTAACTGCTGGGTTAAGATAGGAAAACCATCTAACCTTCAATTTCTTAGTCTGTGAAGTGGAGATATTACTTACCCTGTGTATCACGTAGGGCTCTTACAAATCTAAAAGGGATCTTAAAAGTCATCTAAGTCAAATGACTCATTTTACAGAGGAGGAAACTGAAGAAACTTAGACATAAGGAGTGACTTTTCCAGTGTTCTATGAGTAGTAAATGGAAAAGTAAGTTTCAAACCTGGTTCCTCTGACTCCAAATCAAATAGACTTTCCATGTTGCCACATAATGGATGTGAAAGTACTTTGTAATACCATATATCTCTGACAAAAATATGAGCTACTCTTGTCACAAAAGTTATTACCTTCATATGCCATTTGGTTGAGTCTTGTGACGTATTTCTCATATGCATATGACATATAACAAGTTAAGACTTATTAGTTGTGTGACCCTGAACAAATCATTTATTGCTGCCCTCACCCCCCAAAAATTAAAAAATCAGTTAAAATTGTCTTGAAATTCTAAAAGGAAATTTCCAACTCTACCACCACCACTGATTAGAAATATCCTAAAGCAATAGTTCTTAAACATTTTTCTGTGGCATGAATTCCTTTGGCAGTTTGGTGAAACTTATTGGATCCTTTCTCTGAGTAATGTTTTTAAATGCATAAAATGTCTAGGATCACAAAGAAAACCAATTATATTGAAGTCTAGTTATCAAATTAGTTTTTCTAACAAAGTTCATATACCCTCCTAGCCTAGAGTATTACCAAAGGAGAGAGGAGAGTCATTAAACTTAAAGATGACAGGACAGGTTATACTAGAAATGCTAAGAACTGAGTCAAGGTAAAAGAAGTTGATTGTTCCAACTGATGAAAAGAAGGCAAACAGCTGGAGAAGTCACATCACCTCTATAGGCCCCAGTAAAAGGAGGGGGTTGATGACATAGCGGCTAACAAATCTACCTTGAAGTCAGAAGAGACCTGAGTTCAAGTTCTCCCTCTCTTTAAATACTGTCTATGTAGCCCCAGACAAATCACTTAACTTTTCAGTGCCTCAGGCTACTCTTCCATATTATAATTGTGCAGCATTTGCTGATCTTCATTGGAAGAGAGATGAAATCACAGGTCCAGTATAGGGGCTAAAAATGAGGGGGTGGATTAGAAATCTCTAAGGTCCCTTCCAATTCTAAGCGTATGGTTTTATGAGCCTAGCCAAGACTCACTCCGCCCTTAGAAGGGAGGCTGTGGAATGCCAGTCTTGCATAAGTGTGTGATGGACCATTTGGAAAACAAGGCTTCAAACCAATGTCTTGGCTCACTGCTTTTCTTCCCAGGTACCTGCAGCTGACAAGTGATGTACTGTTCTACTTCTAAATATGTTCTTCCCTCCCCAGCCCCCTCCAGAAAGAGCTGCATTTCTGAATGGCAGCTTTCATTTGGGAATGCTTCTGGACAAAAGACACTGTTGTTCATGATGGAAATTATTGTTGCTGTTTAGTGTACATCTGTCATTCATTTCCTTCCCCAAATCAGCTTTAAGAACTCAGCAGAAAGATTGGTATGACTAGCCCAAGGCTTTCCCTGAAGTGCCTATTTCTCCGAGTCAGAAATGCACCTTTGGATTTCAAGAGTTGAGGCCAACCTGTGTAAAGGAAGATGTGTTCTCCCAAATCTTTGTTCAATCTGACAGCAGAGATAGAAATGTTAACCACTCTGACTGAGAGAAAAAACTCCCACCAAATTCCTAGTGGGGTAGAAGGGAAAAGTCACTCATCAAGTATTGTGTTTAAATTATTTGAAAATATACTGCATCTATTTAATGTTTAAAGCAAAAGAAAGTAAGAAAGTAACCGAGCATGAGATAGCTTTCAATAAATAATCATGGAATAAAGAGGGAAATACGCAAGGGAACCCTGGAAATGCACGAGTAGTTTGGTACCAATAAAATGCAAAGGATAAAAATAAAATACAATCCAGCTACAAAAGTATTTATATAAATCATGAAAATGTAAGGGAAGAAAAAGAGCCAGCTGCCCCAGCACACATTGGGAACAAGGTATTATGAGAAATACCAGGCTGCCACCAAAGACTGCATTAGGAACTAGGAAGTAACGAACATGATTGCATTGTAGTTTTTCCAAGGGTGAAATTTACAAACGATTTACTGTAAATGTTTACCCAGTGTACAATAGAGAAATATGATCAGTGGTAATTTATCTTAAAATTTCCATGCCTGGTGCTACATTCTTATTTCTTCTCTGTGATTCCACTTGAGGATGGGACATAACTGGGGATTTTAGACATGTTTTTGTGTATTCCTTTCTTCTCCCTAACTTAAGATCACAAAACAGACTTGTGTTTTGGTGCTTCTATGGGAAAAAGGTTGACAACTGGTCTTAAAGTGAAGTGTTAACTTATGAATTAAATTTCCTAAATCGTCCATTTCTGGCTCAATCTTTAGATTCTTCAAGAAAAGGAAATATGTTCCAAACATGATAGTCCAAACAGTTAAGGAAAAATATAGGTCCTCTATTTTTTTTTTTTGGACACGAACAATAGCATACATTTTTATAGTGCTTTAAGATTTAAAAAGTTTTCTTCCCAATAAATCACCAAGATTAGTATTGCAAAGATTATGATTCCCATTTTACAGATCAGATAACTGAGAAGTTAAGGGACTTACCTATCTGTAGTCACATAGTTCATGCCAAAACCAACATCTAAAACCAACTTTCCTATCTCCATATCTAGCACTTTTCCCCCATGATACTACCAAGTGAAAGAGTAAAGATGACCAGTTGGAAATTTCCAGTCTTTATAGAAAGGCCAATTGTTGCCTAAACCAACATTGCCCAACTGACAGCAGAAGACACTTTGTTAGGACAGATTCCCTAGGGCACTCTGAAGTTGAGTGAAGCTGAAGTTTGGCATTTGCCTCTCCCTTCCACCCCAACCACCTGATATTCCTCTTCCTTTCTCCCCATTCATGACCTTCCCTTCTTCCTAGGAGAATACCATCAATCACCATCATCATCATCATCATCATCGTCATCTAAATCACTTACCTTACACTTTAAGGTTTGCAAAGCATTTTATAAACATCCACTTGACCACTACTTTCAAGTTTCTGTAGGTCCCTCTGGTCTCAGAGCAAAGCATGATTCATCTGAGAAGTTGACCCTAAGGTGTCAGTGACTTAATTAGTTACTTTTCCTATGGCATACGAGGAATCATTGAAGAGACTATGGATGTCTAACCTGAAAAAAACAAGACTTGGGGGGATAGAATCACTATCCTCAAACCTTTGATGGGCTGTCATGTAGATGAGGGATTATACCTATTCTGTGTGGTTGCAGAGTTTAGAATTTACCAATGGGTGAAAATTTCAGGGAGTCAGATTTTAGTTCTTTGAAAAGAGAAATTTTCCAACAACTGCAAAAATGTAATGAGATGCTTGGGCAACAGAGTTCTCAGCACTTGTAATAATCAAGAAGATGCTGGGTGACCATTTATTCAAGATTCTAGAAAGAGAACTACTGAATTTTTATTGCATTGAGAATTCAGAAGGGACCTTAAAAAGTCAGCTAGTG
>JAQQSK010010401.1:0-12699 GCA_028658325.1 Potorous gilbertii | reverse complement strand
TCTTTTGATGTTTTTTGTGACAAAGATAATGGACAAGTTGCCATTTCCTTTTCTATTGATTTTACAGATGAGGAAACTGAGGCAAACAGGTTTAAATGACTTGTCCAGGTTTACACAGCTAATAAGCGTCCAAGGCTGGATTTGAACTCAGGTCTTTTTGGCTCCAAGCTTGGCACATTATCCACTTCATCACTTACCTGACTTTGAATATAATAGGTATTAATATTTATTGAATCCTCTAATTTTGTTACAGTTGTCATTCCTTATAGTGCACAAATGTTCCATTATATCAATATATCACAATTTATTTAGTTATTCCCCATCTCCTGGGCATATATGTTTCTTCCAACTCTTGGCTTTTATGAACAGTGCTATTATAAAGATTGTCATACGTAAGTCTATTTTCCTTGTAATGAACCTTCATCTTGTAACTCTTCTTGGATAATCCCGAATTACTTTCCAAAATAATAGCTATAATTCATTGCCTGTCTTCTAATAGTCCCTACAGCATATTATTATTATTCCAACTTCTACCAATTGGTGCAAATTAAATAGATGAAAAGTGACTCCTGTTTTAATTTATTTGATTATTAGTGATCTTGAAAAAACTTCAGAAAATTATTGATAATTTGTAGTTTTTTAAAAAAGAAAACCCCAACATATTTTGTTTTCTTTAATTCCTCAAAATATGACTTGCTTACTTAAAATATATTACTTGCTTACTGTAACATTTTTATTGATATTTTTGTTTCTATATCACCTCCAATTGCTGTTATTTCTTTCATCCCTCCCCATTCCCCATTCCAGAGTCATCTCTTCAAATGAAACATAAAAAGGAAAAATCAGTTCTGTAAAACATAGTAATTAAGACATTGTATATGATGTTTCACAAGGAAGGGAAGTCCATTTTCATACTTCTTTGGGGCTAAACTTGATGTCTGTAATTTCACTGCACTCAATTTCAAATTTTTGTGTATTTTTCATTTATATAACGTAGTCATGTTTTCCTGGTTCTGCTGACTTCATTTTATATGAAGTTCATAAAAATTTTCCTCTACTTAATATTCATCATTTTTTTATAGTACAATAACATTCATATTCATGGTTTATTTAGTCATTACATAACAGATGGACACCTCGTTTCCAATTCTTTGCTACTAGAAAAGACATTCCTTTGGTATTTTTGGTATGGTGAACTTTTATTTTTATTACCAACCTTCCTCAGAAGGAAGGGTATCAGTGTTTATGAAGTATTTACTGTATCCTAAGAATTGTGCCAAGTGCTTTACAAATATTGATTTGTTGATTCTCTCAACAACCCTGTGAGATAGGTGCTGTTACAATTGAGGAAACTGAGACAAAGAGACTTGCCCAAGGTCACATAACTAGCAAGTATCTGAGGTCACATTTGAACTGAAGACTCATCTTCATTAGTTCAAATCCAGCCTCAGATATGTAGTGACTGTATGACCCTGGGCAAGTCATGTAACCCTGTTTGCTTCAGTTTCCTCATTTGTAGGTTGGTTGGTTGCTGTCCTTCATTCTTGAAGAGGACAAAAATGATACCACCATGAGAAAGTCAAGTATCAACGTGTCTGACTGTGGCTGATTAAACTAATATGAGCTCAGAATGCTCTACCACAGACTGGGCACAGATAGTCCATGTGAACATTTGGGGTGGATACTCCAAATTTGCGTATCCTGTGTTTCAATTGTGCTTTTTCAATTCTGCTTTGCTCATAGAGCACAGCAACCTTTCTGATGTGGGCACACTGTGCTGAGCTGTCCTATGTCAGGGTCTCCCATGTCACACAGTCAAATCCAAAGTTCTTGAGAGGGACCTTGAGAGTGTCCTTGTATCGCTTCTTCTGACCATCATGCGATCTTCTGCCTCATGCGAGTTCTCCATGAAATAGTCTTTTTGACAAGTATATATTTTGCATTCGAACAACGTGGCCAGCCCGTCAGAGTTGCGCTCTCTGAAGCATAGTTTAAATATTTGGCAGTTTAGTTTAAGCAAAGACCTCAGTGTTAGATATCTTATCTTACCTCAGAATCTTTCTAAGACAGTTCAAATGGAAGCGATTCAGTTTCCTGGCATGGCACTGGTAGACTGTCCATGTTTCACAGGCATACAACAATGAGGTCAGCACAATGGCTCTGTAGACTTTCAGTTTGGTGGTCAGTCTAATACCTCTTCTCTCCCCAATTTTTCTTCAGATCCTCCCAAACACTGAGCTAGCTCTGGCAATGCGTGTATCAACCTCATTGTCAATGTGTACATCCCTAGAAAGTACACTACCAAGGTAGGTGAACCTATCCATAGCATTCAAAACTTCTCCATTTGTTGTAACTGATGGTTCCACATATGAATAGTGTTGTGGTGGCTGATGGAGCTCCTGTGTTTACTTGGTGTTAATTATTAGGCCATCACAGGCAGCTGAGAATTGATCCATACTTTGTTGCATCTCAGCCTCAGAGGCTGCATTGAGTGCACAGTCATCTGCAAAAAGAAAACGGTGCACCAACACTCCCTCCACTTTGATCTTGACTTGTAGCCTTTTCAAATGGAAGAATTTACCATCAGTGTGGTAGCTGACCTTGATGCCATGTCCATCCTCATAGAAAGTATTTAACAATATGGCTGAAAACATCATCCCATGCTAAAATGCATGGGAGCAAGCACACAATCCTGTTTCACTCCATTGGTGACAGGGAAAGCATGAGAGCATTGTCCATTTTCCAAAACTGGAGCAAACATGCCATTATGGGTTTTAGGATGTGTTCAGGGAAAACTAGTACCTCTGGTGTTGATGGCTGCTGAGCCCTTCTCAGGGCTGTTTTCTACCTTTTGTGACCACCTGTTTCACCCAACTCTCATCTGTGACTCCAAGAAGCTGCAGCATGCACACCAGCCACACCTCGGTAAATTGTTTTAGCAGACAGGCCAAACCAGGATGAGGGTAACCAAGGGGTCTCAAACTCATTGGTGAGTTAGAGGGGTGTCTACCCCAAGCATGGGAAGACTTCCCCTGATGGAATGGGAGGATGAGAACCCTGTTTGCTTCAGTTTCCTCATCTGTAAAATAAGGTGTAGAAGGAAATGTCAAACCACTCCAGGATTTTTGTCAAGAAAACCCCAAATGGGGTCAGGAAAAGTTGGAGGTGACTCAAATGATTGAACAACCTCTAGACTTCAGGTCAGAGCTTTATCTACTTCTGCCCTCTAGCTGCCTCACTGGGAAATGTCTGTAGCTACACAAACTCAGACCATCCTGATCCTAGGCCCAGAGCTCCATCCACTGTGCCACCTACCGTTTTTATATACTAGCGTATACCTAGTAATGGTATATGAGTAATGAGTAATGAGTCAAAGAATCTTGTGTCTTGTCACATGTTTTTAAACAGCTCATAATTTTAAAGAATCAATTTCCTATAGATTTGTATATCAGGCTCTTCTCATCTCATTTTTTTCTTTCTTTTCTTTTTTTCTCAATTACATGTAAAAACAATTTTTATCATTCACTTTTTAAAATATTGAGTTCCAAGTTCTCTCCCTCCTTTCCCTCACCCCTGCTTGAGAAGGCAAGCAATTTGATATAGATTATACATGTTTAATCATGCAAAACATACTTCTATATTAACTATGTTACAAAAGAAAACAGCCCAAAAACACTCAGGAAAAATAACATAAAAGAAATGCTTTGATCTGCGTTCAAACTTCATTAGTTCTTTTGATATCAGACTTTAAATAAAGTTTGATAAAAAGATTTTGGCTCAATCTTCATGTTTTCTTATCGTTCCACTTAACTAATACCATCCACAAATTTATCAAGATGGGAATCCAGAAAAAATAAGTCAGACCTTTGGATATTATATTGATTTTGTAATTCTACCAAAAAAGAAATAAAACTAGTATCGTCGCATTCATTCTAGTTACCTTAGGTTGGCTCCAGATAGATTACTTATTACTTTTCTAAGAGTCTGTAAATCATTTGTTCAATCGTCCATGGCAGAATTTTGTCTGGGATGAACATCAAGTTGAAAACGAGTTTGATTTCTAGAATTTTTCTCTTCCCTTTTTCAAAAGAGGGTAAAAGGTTGAACCTCTTCTGTCTTCTGATACCTCTCTGTTCTCAATGATTACTCACACTTATGGGCAGTGAATGTTCATGCTTGCAAGGTTTCTTCAGGACCCAGGCTCTAAAATTTGACTGGGCCTAGAGATTTTAATGTTTTCAAAATATCTAGCAGCAATCTTAATATCTCCTCCCCTAATTTGGGCATCAATTTCTTCTAAACTGTCTTTGTTCCAAATATCCCAAAATGAAGTCCTTGTCATCTACTAAACTCTCTACTTAATCTTATCTCATAGCATTCTATACTTATGAACTCAATAGTCTAAATTATTATAAGTATATAATTTGTTTTCTAGTTGTGTGTACTTATTATCCTTATATTATTGTGTGTGTGTTTGTCCTTCATTGCCAAAGAAGACCATGCCATCAGAGAAATAATGACATGACTTGCACTTGACTTTGTTTTGAGTGAGGGAGGGCTGTGCAGGTCACCAGCCTCACTTCTCCTCCAGAGCCATCTGAATCCAGTGATCAGATATTCATCAGGATGACTGGAGATGACCCAGGATGAGGCAATTGGGATTAAGTGACTTGCCCAAGGTTACATAGCTAGTGTCAAGTGTCTGAGGTAAGATTTGAACTCAGGTCGTCCTCACTACTACAACTGGTGCTCTATCCACTGCGACACCTAGCTGCCCCCCTTATCATATTAGAAACTCTCCAAAGGCAGGACCTGAATCTTAATTAATTTTATATCTTTTTTTAGCACTGAACACATCAGATTCCTGTTTATTGAATAAATGATTCTTTAGAGAAAAGATGGAAACAAAATAACAGTTTACTGAATTTGCTTTATTTCTGTCATCTGTTAACATTTCTCATTGCCTTTCTGTTCCCTACAGACAAAGGTGCTGGGACTGAATTTTGTGATGAGTTTGTATCTTCAATACAAGGTGCCAAAATTCTCTTTCCTTTGAGTAGGCTTTCCAGGTTCCATACCAACTAACAGCTTCCAGACTGTCAGGAAATTAAGATATGGCTGATCTGTGAAGGGCAGGGTCTTGTAGGTACTGATATTTTAAGAGTGGAAAAGCTCTATCTACAGTTGTTAAACTACTGACAACTAGAAAGGTAAGTAATTGTTTACAATTCTTTTTTTAAAATTTACATAGTATTTTTTAACCTAATTACATATTATAAAAAATTTTAGCATTCATTTTTACATTTTGTGTTCCAATTTTTTCACCCTTCTCCCCCTTCCTTCTTCTGAAAAAGGTAGACATTTTGATGTAGTTTATACCTGTGCTATCATGTAAAACATATTTCCATATTTGTCACAGTTGTAGAAGAAACAGACCAAAAGGCAAAAAAAATGCTTCGATCTATATTCAGAGACCATCAGTTCTTTATCTGGTTATGGATAGCATTTTCCTTCCTGAGTCTTTTGTACTTCTCTTGGATCATTGAGTTGCTGAGAAGAGCTGAGTCATTTATAGATGATCATCACTTAGTGTTGCTGATACTGTGTACAATGTTTTCCAGATTCTGCTCATTTCACTTTGCATCAATTCATATAAGTCTTTCCAGGTTTTTCTAAAATCTGCCTGTTCTTCATTTCTTATTGCACAATAGGATTCCCTTACACCACAGCTTGTTCAGCTATTCCCCAATTGATGGGCATCTCATCAGTTTCCAAAGTTTTGCCACCACAAATAGGGCTTTTATAAACATATAGGCCTTTTTGCCTTTTTTATGATCTATTTGGGATATAGACCTAGCAGAGGTATTGCTGGATCAAAGGGTATGTACAGTTTGGTTGCCCTTTGGGCAAAGTTGAACCCAAGCCTTCTGATGTTGGTGTTCAGTCCAGTGTCCTACTAGATCATGGTGTGGCCACTACCCTAGTTCATGCTATGCTATGTTATGACCCCCAGACTTCTTGAAAAGAAAGAGGTCAAAAGTAGCCTATTTTTTTTCAGTCATTTTCAGTTATGTTTGACTCTCTGTGATCCCATCTGGGGATTTTGGGGGTTTTTTGGCAAAGATACTGAAGTGGTCTGCCATTTGCTTCTTCAGTTCCCTTTATATGTGAGGAAACTGAAGCAAATGGGGTTAAGTGGCTTGCCTAGGGTCACACAGATGGGAAGTATCTGAGGACAGATTTGACCTCAGAAAGATGAGTCTTCCTGATTCCAGACCTGGTACTCTCCTCTGTGCCATCTAGTTGCTCTAAAAGTAGCATCTGATCAGCCCCAATTCTCCCTTTCAGGATTAGAGAAAAGATCATTGGGTCAGTTTCTCTGGCTCTATCAATATGGGTTAAATAGATTCCAGAGGAAAACTACATTTTGGTAGTCAGGATACATTGCTTCACTTCATAGCTCTGTTCCCATGAAGTATGTAATGTCTGATTATATGAACCTCTGAATTTAATATTAAAAATAATAAACAACAACATCTTTCCTCCTAATCTCAGGGAATGTGTAAGAAGTTAATCTGTACAGTTATCTGGAGGGGAGAAAAGGCCACATAGAAGTCTTTACTATGAGAGAGGCAGTGTGGTTTAGGGGGAAAAACATATAACTAAAGTCAAAAGAACTTGAGTGAAGCCCCAGTTCTTCCAGTGTCTATTAGATTTTGAGTAATTCATTTGACTATTCTGAATTTGTCTTGACCTTTTTAAATGGGAAGGATAAAAATGTCAGCCCTATCTGCTTTGGGGTTCTCTTATGAAGGTGAAATGAGAATAGATGGAAAAGACTTTGAAATTAACAAAGTCAAGTTCACAGACCCAATGATGTATGCTACAGGTGTTGTTCAGCTGTGTCAGTTTCAGTTGTGTCCAAGCCTTTGTGACCCCATTTGGAGTTTTATTGGCAAAAATACTAGAGTGGTTTGCTGCCATTTCCTCCTCCAGGTCATTTTACAGATGAGGAAACTATGGCAAACAAGGTTAAATAACTTGCTCAGGGTCACATAGCTAAAAAGTGTCTGAGGCCACATCTGAACTCAGGAAGATGAGTCTTCCTGACTCCAGGCCAACATTCTTATCTACTATGACACCTAGATACCCACAGCTACAGTAGCAGTAATCTTTGTGAAGAAGGATTTATAAGGGGTTGCAGTGATTGAATTGCATTCTATCAAGTAACTAACCAATTGTAAATGGTTTCCATCACATTCTGAAAACAGGGAGAACTTTCTCTTACCTCAGAAGGGGTTATTCTTCCACTGGATGTCTCGTAGATATTTCAAATTTGTATGTCCAGGACAAAACTCCTTTCCCTGAAAACTCACTTCTTTTTTTTCCCTTTCTCTATGTCTTGTAGGGGATACCATCATCTTTTCAGTCTCCCAAATTTGCCACCTCTGAGTCATCCTTAACTATTTACTTTCCCTCATTCAACATACCAATTAGTTGTCAATACTTGCTAATTCTACCTCCACCACATCTCTTGCATCTGTTACTTTCTCTCCACTCATACCTAGTTCAGGACCTCATAAGTTCTTACTTGGACAACTGACAGCATTCCTTTTGTACAACTGCAACCTTATCTTGATTAAACTAAAAAAATAGGTTCCCCCACACTTTGTGAGGCGGAAATCAGTGTGTTAGGAGAAACCATGTGCAGTAACGATCTTCACCTCTGGGGTACCAGGTTGTGGAAGCTTCTGTTAAAGTCCACATTCCTCTCACCCCTACCCTAACTCTGCTGCTGTGAAAACACCATTAAAACAAGAAGAACTCCTCATTCATGGAAAATAGCCTGGAAGAATTCTCACCAACATTAAACATGGAATCTTGGAACGGTTAAACTCTACAAGTTTTTTCATTAGCTATCTTTATTTGTATATTACTCTTCCTTCTTTAATAATTCATGACTATCTCATTCTCTTCATGTCCTACTCCCCTAATACCTGTCATCCAGCCCTACTACTTTTTGCATAGATCTTGGGTACTATTACTTCCCCTTATATCTTCATCCTTATTCATCCCAAACTTCTCCTCCCTGGACAGTTACTTCCATTGTCTTTCTTTTAAAATCTCTATTGTCTTATTAATAGATTTCACCAGTAAAATGAAAATTCCTGAAGTGTAGTGTTTGGTTCATCTCTTGTCCATTTCTCTCCTCATTAGAAGCCATGGCATCATCTATTTCTTTTCATATTCCATATGGAACTTGGATTCTTATCCCACAAAAGGGATTGAGATTTTCCCTCAGGTTTTAGGGAAGCAGGAGAGTTTATGCTTTCCTCTTATGTCAATTGAGAAATCCTTTTTTTTCTTTTTCATGCTAGCATAGATCCTTAAACATAGTTGACACTAGGTAACTGATTTTTTGGTTCTTTGTTTTTTGGAACTAAGTAGAATCAGACCTTTCTCTATTTACTGAACACCTTACATTAACTGAAATCTAATTTTTCCCCTGTAGGCTATATATTTAGGAGAGTCTCCATTGCTGGGTGTAGCTTTTCCTATTCCTTTCATTACACTCAATCCCTACTGCCATTTGGTATGGGCATATTCCTTGATCCCTACTGCCATTTTCAAATCTTCATCCTGAAATTTTTACTTAATACTGAAATCATGGCATCTGATTTTTGCCCCCTTCTCTTTCACTAGCATCTATGAAATTCCTGAACATTCATCTTTCTCCATGACTTTGGGACCTGGTTTATTCTTTCTCATTCTTTCCCTTGCCATTATTCTATGTGATTTTAGTATGATGTTCATTTTAATACTCTCATCTTTGTTATTTAAACCATTCAAGTCCTATGACCTCTCCCTCTACTCTGCTTCACTGTCACTTGAACTTACTCTACCTCCAAACACCCGAACTCTGAAATTCCCCCCTTAACCACAGATATCTGTCTTTCTACCTCTGCACTCCTTTCATTCCTCCTTTGACTGTGGTTTTCTCCCGGATCCTCCCTGCTCATCAACCTTACACTTTTAACTCTGCTTCAATATCAATTCCATGCAACTCCTTCAATAATGTCCCTCCTCCAGATTCTTCTTGATTATATTCCCTTTCTATATTGTTAATCCTCAGTCTTAGGTTATTTCTACCATGCAACTTCTTCACCTTTTGTCCATGGGCTACAAAATGTTGGTGTCTGCTGCAAATTCCAATGACATTACCAAATTTAATTTGCAGTTTTTTGCTTCCACATCTCAAATTACATTATAAAGTAGTAGTCATCAATACTAATAAAAACAAAGAAGATAGTCAATGGGGCAAGCTAGATTAGGAAGAATAATTAGTAATAGTATTAAATAACCCAGTGTTTAATAAACCTGAAAATGCAAAATACTTAACAAAAAAAAATCTAGCAGGTAAAAAATGCTGGGAAAACTGGAAAACAATCTGGCAGAAATTAGTTTTAAATTGCACCATATTCCCCAATAAATTCAGGATACATGCCCCTTAATATTGAAGTTCATACCGCAGAAATTAGAGAAGTAAATGATAGACCTTTCACAGCCATGGATAAGAGATGTACCTTCAATTAAACAAGGGATAGAGGCAATTACAAAGGATAAAAGAGATCACTTTATTTACAGGAACCTGAAAAGCTTATGCACATACAAAATGCCTCTAGGATAAGAAGGGAAGGTGTTGAATGAGGGGAAAATCTTGCATCAAATTTCTCAGACAATGCATTGATATCTTTAATATACAGACCATAAATAGATGGCTGACTTTCTCTCTCTCTCTCTCCCTACCTGTCTCCTGCTCCCTCACCTTGTCCTTGCCCCATCCCTATCCCTATTCTTATCTTTGCCTCTATTTCTCTATTCCCCACATTTACTTCTACCTCTGTCTCTCTCTTTTTCTCTGTCTCTGTATCTCTCTGTCTCTCTCTCTCCTCCCCCGAAATAAAAGTAATTCTTTGATAGGTAAGTGATCAAAGGATATGAACAACTAGTTCTCAAAAAAATGGCAAACTATTAATAAACAAGCTATGCAAGAATTTTCTAAATCAGTAGTAATGAGAAATAAACATCAAAATAATCCTTGAGTTTCATTTTATTCCCAGGAAATCGGCCAATTTGAAAAAAGATGGGACAGTCAATATTGTAGGGAATTGTAGAAAGAGAGGCACAATTCTGCATTATTGGTGGATCTGTGAATCCATACAATGATTTTTAAAACTGATTTGGAATTATGCAAATAAAGTTGACTAAAATGTCCATACCCTTGGACTTAAAGGTCCAACTACCAAGCTTATATTCCAAGGAAATCACTAATAAAAAGAAAGCCTCATGTGTACTGAAGTATTTATAACAGTGCCTTTTGTGGTAACAAAGAATTACAAACAATTGGGGAATAATTAAACAAACTGTGGCACATGAATGTAAAGAAATATTACTATGCTATAAAAAATGATGAGCATAATGAATGCAGAGAAGTATGGGTAAAACCAAACAATCTGATACAGAGTGAAGTAAGCAGAGACAATAAAACAATAGACACAATGACTACAACAGCGTTAATAAAAAGAACCACTACAAAACAATTAGAACTTCCAAGCAGTTCTTCCCCCCACAAAGGCATTCAAATACCAAGGAATCACATTAAGTATTAGATAAGACTTAGCTGTTGCCAGTATAAGGCAAAGAAGGGCTTAGAATATGATACCCAAAAGGCAAGAGATAAAGGTTTACAACTAGTGATAATCTAAAAGGAATGGTCCTACAAGGAAAACTAAATTGACCTTCCAGGAATAAAAGTTTCAAGCATTTCAGAGGAAAAGATTAGAACTGAATACATGTTTGGAATGAAAATTACAGAAACATAAAATGGTACACATATTTGTATAATTAAAAGGAGATATGTATTGATGAATTATTCCATATTAATAGAGGAATGAGAAACAAAGGTGAATGGCAAATTATTTTTCTTCTTGGACTTTCTATAGTTCTGATAATAAAATGAACAATACAACTTAACTCAATAATATATTTTCTTGTATTCTTCCCTACTTCTTTCATATCTTGGCTCCACAGTGAAGCTGTAAGTACCTCAAGGAAAGGGATCCATGAAGTCTTACTTGAACAGAACTCCTCCTTCCCCCTCAAGGTGAAAGTAATCTTTTCCTCAAGTTTTTATGGCACTTTTCTGGAACTTTTTCTTGGAAATTATCCCCATCATCAAGAGATGTCCATCAATTGGGGAATGGCTGAATAAATTGTGGTATATGAATGTGATGGAGTATTATTGTGCTATAAGTAATGATGAACAGGGAGACTTCAGAGGGACCTGAAAAGACCTATATGATCTGATGCTGAGTGAAAGGAGCAGAACCAGGAGAACTCTGTATGCAGCAACAACCACAGTGTGTGAGGATTTTTTCTGGTAGACTTAGAACTTCATTGCAATGTAAGGACTTAAAAAATTCTCAGTGGTGCTTTAAGGCAAATTCCTTCCACATTCAGAGAAAGATCGATGGAATTCAATCACAGAATGTAGCAGATCATTTTCTTTTGTATTATGTTTTGGTTTGTTATATGATTGCTCCCATTCATTTTAATTCTATGAAACATGACTACGGTAAAAATGTATTTAATAGGAATGTATTGTAGAACCTATATAAAATAGTATGCCATCTCAGGAAGGGAGTGGGGATGTAGGGGGGAAGGAGGGTGATGGAGGGAAGAAATATTAGTTATATGGTAGTGACTGTAGAACAATGAAAATGAAATAAATAAAAATAAAAAACAAAATTATTCCCATCTCTCTTATATTATAGCTATAGTATTAACAAATCTATAGAAATAGATTTCTTAGTACACTGTAAACCCTTTGCTTGCACTTTTCATCTTTCAGAGCCTATATTGGAACTAAAGGGGTTCAGAGAAGAATTAAATCAACCAGTCAATGATGGAAGAAATAGACCCCTTGATTTTATGTGTTTAAAGAAAGTCGTCAAAGGGAGGGTCATGTGTTTCAATCCATGACCACCAAAGAAAGAAGATGTAGGACAACAAGGGAAGATTAGAAAGGGAACCATCTACTGAACAATTGACTCTCTGGAACTGACACCTCCAAAATGGGGCAGGTTCTCAAACCTCCTATCACAATGGGGCTAGAAGAAATACCTCCAGAGCAAGACTGGGATCTAAGAATGTCACAAGGGAACCTTGCAAATAATGGGTCCATGGCAAGGAGAATGAATCCACTAGATCTAGGACATCTGGGGATCCTCTGGATCATCTCAGTTGTTATGATCAAATAAGACTCAGAGCTCCATAGATGTTTTTGAGATTTTGCTCAGAATTTTGTTTGGTTTTTAAAGTCCTTAGATCACAGGAAAGGAGTTGCCAATAGCTTGGAAATCATAATCTGTCTAGAATGCTTCAAAGATACAGGAGTTTCCAGAGAAAGGACAAGACATCAATGTAGGGGTGCCAGGAGAGAAGAGAAGACTTGACTCCAGGCTTGGATAGCTTTTTGACCAGAGAAATATTAGGCCAGAAAAACCCCAAGTTTTTCCAGTCCACAATATTGTCTTTGTATCCCTGGTCCCCAGCAGAATGCCCTGTACATAAATACTGTTAATATGTTTGGTAAATTGAATCAAATTCTAATTTTTCTTCCCTTATAGTATATTATCT
>JAQQSK010010400.1:0-12699 GCA_028658325.1 Potorous gilbertii | reverse complement strand
TAGAATCTAAGTTTTCTGACTGGAGACTTCTTTTTAAAATGTTTTTGTTTACAGAACATTGTTTAAGGAATATTTGTTGAATTGAATACTATTGTGTCAAAGACTATTTGGGAGAGGATGTATATAATAGAATATTCACTGTGGAAAAGCAGTGTAAACTTTTTCTTTTGTTATGCAATCATTTATTAAGGGCATTAGTTAACTTGGAGTTATTATAGGATTTTATACATATCATAGGTCTCTATGGTAATGTTTATTGGGGGGAGGAACAATTCTAACTAAGGTTTCTTTTCCAAACCCAGATCATGCATCCAAGTATTTACTATGTACCAGGAACTGTGCTAATTACTGGAAGTTGAATAGAAATAAAAAGAAAGACCCTCCTTCTCTGAAGAGATATATACTAGTGAGGGAGGAGAACACATCAAAGGAGACTGAAAAGTTGAAGATGGGGATGAGAAGTCCGGAGCCAAAGTCATCCCAGGAGAGGAGCAAGTAGTGATTAGGGCTGCCCTAGACTCCTCCTCCAGGTCTTGGAGAAATTAACCAATTAAAGTAGGAGCCTTTATGGATGGGGGAATAATCTGGGGTGAAAAGGCTTCACAGACAAAAAAATAAAATCTTCCATGATTAGAAGGGTGCTTGGGTATGGGAGGGAAGTTAGGAAAATCAAGAGGGAGTAGAAAAAGAGGAAGAGTTCCTGCCAGTGTTTGTTGGTTGTTCTTCTAGTCCTATGCTATGTGTATTTTTAGAAGATAAGTTTAACTTAGAGCAGTTTTTGAAATCACAAAGTTATTATATGCATGCTTTCACTTCATTTGCCTATTTTAACATTATCTGACATAACACAATTTTACTTTTATTTATTAGTGCTGGTATTAAGTCAGGATTCTCATGATTAGAACTCCATTGCTACTCACCGTAAAAATAAAATATACTGTTCTAGAAAATAACTTTTAGTGTAAAAAATGCCCATAATCACACTAAAAAATACAGGAAAATATTTGTATGGGTTTTAAGAAGACTAAATTATATTTATCCTGTATAGAATACTTTGAAGTCAAAAGGAAAATCTGCCATATCCATAACTAGCATGCAAATGCCATTTAATTTCTATGAGAGGACAATCTCTATTTCTCTTTCTTTAAATAAAAATTTGATGTGCAATTATAAGCATGTATGTGTACACACACAAGTTTGTTCAGTTGTTTTAGTTATTTCCACCTCTTTGTGATCATGTTTTAAGAAATACATGCAAAACAATTTCTTCACAATCACCCTAGGAAACAATTAGCTCATTATGGTATCATAAACCCTATTTTACAGAAGAAGAAACTGAGGGTCAAAGATTTAAAGTGACCTTACTGAGCTTATACAGATAATGTGTTGGAGATGGGATTGACCTGCATCTTTCTGACTTCAAGTTTATTGCTTTTTACATTGCACAAACGCTGCTTCTTTCCAAGTTTAAAATTAACTCTTCAGAAAACTACAGTGTCTTCCAGATCATCAGAGTATGTATCATTTATTAAATTAATGTTTAACTGCATTGTCACTGTTAGTTAAGCATTTTAGAGATTTAATATTTTTTGCATTGAATAGTCAGTCATGTTCTACATATATATTAAATACATATATGTGGCTAAATTTAAGTATGCTTATGGTTAAGTTTATATTTTAAATTGGATTGACTCAGTGTATGGAATTCAAAAAACATCAAGGGATCTAGAGTTCACTCTATACTTTGAAATGCCTTTAACCTAAGTACATAAGAAAAAATTTTCCCAGTTCACAGTAATAACTAGCTTTTTGACATAATACTTTTTTATGGATTGTATCTAGTTTGATCAATAATAAAATTCTGAAAGGTAGTTCATAAAGGTTTTGTTAATCCCGTTATACAGATGAGGAAACTGAGTCTCACAAAGTTTAAGTGATTTTTTTGAAGGTCGGCTACTAAGTGTCACTGGAAAGATTTGAACTCAAGGATTCCTGGCTCTAAATGCTCCTCTCCATTATATTACACTACCTCTCAATAAAACTTCATGTAACTTGACTTCTCTTTGCTTTAGATGTGAATTTTGTCAGCTGTCAGGAGCTAAAGATTCTCACATTCACTCAGTGCCAGAATTTCCATGAAGCACGAGTTTCTACCATATGTCTGTGGCTTATCTAAAGCTAATCTCTCCTCCAGGTCAATAGACCGAGGTGACCTAGCTTGGCAAGGACAAGGACTAGAAAGAGTGTGATACCACTAAAAGTGAAATTTTATAAGAGCCTCAAGAAGTAAATGCATATGGGACAAGTTCAAGTATTTGTTCTCTCCTCAGTAATAGAAAAGAATTATTCCAACAGTCATCTCCTTGGAAAGCTTATATAATTAGCATTTGTACCACTGCATGCTTTATATATATATATGTCAGCTAGACCTTTGAAGGTATTCAAATGGTAGATGAAGATGAGTTTGTCTATTTGTGAATATAAGAAATTCTATGTTCAACAATGTGTTATCTCCCCCATTCTGTGTTCTTCCACTTCTCTCCAACCCACCTTTGTTGTCAGAAGGATAATGCTGCTAAGGTGAAATGTAGGCTAAGAGCCTTTGGGTGAGGGAGGGAGGAGATTATTATACTCCACTTGTAAGGCAAGATGTATCCAGAGAACACAAAAAGACAGGGAACACTTAAAACAAGATTAAGTGACGACCTCAGCAAAACAGTATTTTTAAGTTGTAGAGAATATTAAAAATCATAGAGATGTTATAATGTCCTTTATTTTTCAGAAAAGCAAAACAAGACCCATGGAATTGTAGAAGCAAAAGTTTTTAATCTTTGTGTGTGTGTGTGTGTGTGTGAGAGAGAGAGAGAGAGAGAGAGAGAGAGATGGAGTCATCTGGCAGTGAAGCCTTTGGAGTCCTTCTCAGGAAAAAAAAATCATAATAGGAGGAAATGGTAAATTTTAGTTAGAGATTAGTGAAAATAAAAATGATTTTTCCCATACAAGTTCATGAAACACTGACATCTATTCATGGCCCCCAACAGATCTATGGACCCTCTAGATTTAGAGGAACTTGCCCAGAATCATGCATTTGTTAATGGCTGTGAGGACTCTAACTCAGGACTCTAGGCTTCCAGGCCATTGTTTCTTCCACATCATACCGTTGCTAAGGAAATGTTGATGTGTTGTACTGCTGCAACAGCTGCTATTGTTACTAATTAAATAAGTTCATTAATAATCATGGATTTCTGTAGCAAAATAGTTAAAGCAACAATACTTGGTTCACAAATCTGAGATTGTATCATATGTAGTATTGCTTGGCTATATTCACTACTACTTCTGGTATCAATGCTGCCTTATCATACAACCAGAGTCAATCAATCTTCTAATTATGTGCACAGAGAACTCACTAAAATTATTACAGGGCCAGCATTTGCAGTGAACTGAAGTAGTTCACTTTCATAAATTGTTGTGTTGCTAGACTTTAGACCATTAATCTGGCACATGTTGCCGATGAATGGTTAATATTTAAGTTATGTTCTAAGAAGCCATATAGGGACTTAAATGTTAAGAGAACAATCAGAAACCTAAACCAATGGGAAGTAATTTATCAATTTTTACTGAAAATTTTGAATACAGAATTCTTAATTAATAATAATAAGTAATTCACCTTAACACTTTGAGAAAGTAGATTCATAGCATACTAGTACTGAAAAAGATTTCATAGCCTATTTTCTTTTCCAACACACTCAGATTACAGATGAACAATTAAGGTCAAGAAGAATGAAATCATTTGTCCCAAGTTACACAACGGAAGGAATGAGAACTGAGCCTACTTATTCTCACTATAAGTTCAATACTCTTTATATTCCATCAAGTCATTTTTCAACAGAAGATGTCTTGAAATGAATTCATTATTCCCTAAGGCTTAAAATCAAATAAGAGATATTCCCATTTTTTTAGTATCCCTTCATTTATTACTGCAATTGGCTGGAAAACCATCTTTATATCTCCTACCTGCATAAAACATGAAGTGCTTTCAATTCCTAGAACTTACCAGCCCACCTGAATGACATATGGTATTATACAGGCGTATATAACAATATTCTTATGCTTTAGAGAATTCATAAATGTCAGACTATGGAGTGTCTTCACTCATCCAATGTAGTCTGTATCTATGTTGCTCTGCTAGTCCTCCAGGGAAGATGTATCTAATATTTTCCTCCAATTCCTTTAAGATTTTATGGATGCCAGTGCAGAGCTTTCTGTTTATTAGATAGTCTTTCCTCTTGGTAGATGACTACACGTCCTTGATGTTGTCTTTTATAGCACTTCTCTCAATAAGTCAGTCATCTTTGCCAATATGCTAACTCATACTTGTCCTATGTGTTTCCATTTCTCTTTAGGTCATTTGCAGGACTGATACCTAAAATCCTTATGTTCTGTGATTAGCAATCATATGGTATGATTTGAGACTATTATCTATCTATCTATCTATTTATGTATCTATCTATCGTACCCATTTGTTTTTTTAAATAGACTTTGGTGGGAGTAAGCAGCTTGGGAACATTAAAAATGCTGCCCAGCTTCCCAAATGTGATCTAGCCTGATCTCTGATCCATGAAACAGATGTGTGTGTATAGAAAAGGACAATTTAATTTTATCACCTGTTTATGTGGAATGATACAGTTAGTGATTTCTGTTTTCATAGCAACCAAGTGTTTAATCTGAGAAATAAGCCTTAAATGTTTATAAATATAAATGAATTTATCATCACAGATGCAAGTAATTTGAACATTTTCCCTCCAGAGGAGGTGGAAGAAGAATAAGGGAGAAGAGGTCGGTGCTATCTGTCTTAGATTGGCTTTCATGAAGGAACCAATGACTCATACCTTTTCAACTTTTCAGTGTGTGTCTTAGATAGTGACAATGATGGATGACCACTTTGTCAGGCTACGTTTCCTGTGGCATAATCTTGACATCAGGTGCTGAAAAACTTTTATCCTTTTCCTTCTAGAAAAGTTTTTAAAAAGGGAGTATATTAGGTATTTCAATAAATATTTCCCCTTTTCTTCCTTATTAGTCTATTAATTTTGGTACTATTGAAGGTAAAAGCAGTGATATATAAACTAGTTCTTCCAGATTTCTAAGTTATGCTGTAGTCTAAGTACATACACATTTGAATATAGTACTTTTTAGTACGCTGGAAAAGCAACAAAACTGAATAGATCCTAATGCAATACTAAACTAGAATGAGAAATGCTTACTGTTAAGTCAAGAAGGCAGTCAGACATTGGGAGAAGTTCATTGGCTATAATGTCATATGTTGGCAGGATTATTCATTGGAATCATCTCTCTTCCTTCTCTAGCAATTCCACTGTCAGAATTATTTGACTTTGATGACAAGCCTCACCCCAGTGGTTGTCCAGATCTATAATTTTCTTATTGAATTTGATTCTAAAAGATAACTTAACTCTGATGTTGTCCTTTTAAATGGACTTTTGTGAGATAAGGAAAATGTTTAATTTTCTGGTACTTACAACCTAATTACTCTGTGTATGTCTTTACAGAGAGAAATTAAAAAGATGGAAAGAATGAGATGATGGTCTCCTCTGTGTTTCCTCTCCTTGTTTGTCTCTTCCTGTAGTGTAAGAAGAAAAATGGTACCTGAATCTTTGGACATATTTTGGGGGAAAGAGAAAGTGGGTTAATGTGGCTTGTTTCTATATCATTCCATAAAACTGGAATGTAGAACAGGTAAGATGGGCCTAAAAAATATGTAAAATGTTCACACTTACGTTAACTAATCATTTTTTTATTTCTTTGGTTTTAAATTTTTGTACAAGGAAAGATTGAAAGGATAAGAGTTTGAAAGGGATAAGGGATATATTTAGAAATGAATGTGATATATATATAAACATATATATATATATATATATATATATATATATATATATATATATAATCAAGACAGAGTAATAAATAAAATGAAATACAAGTTATTTTATCTAAAAGTCTCTTTAGCTAACTTTCAATAAACTTGCTTGATAACTCCAAAAATATAAATCTGTTGCTAAATAGCTTCGAATGTGTTCAATTGACCTCAGCTTTATATTTACTAGAGGAAGGCTTAGAAGACCAGATTTTAAAAACTCAAATGATATTGCGGAGAATATATATTTCTGGCATTGAGAGTCCCCCATATGATATGGTTCAGATATAGGCCACTCTCATACCTCACACAATATGACTAGAGCTAAGACAATTGGGGATCCAAGCAGCTCCAATCAAAGCCAAAGATATCAAACTGAATGACAAATGGACCAGGGCTGGGGACACCAACCCTGCCTCAGAGATACATGCATGTTCAATCTGTGAGGTATCCTGGGAGGTTCTTTATCACCCATGTTGGGGTATAACTACTTAGCAATTTCCACAAAGGAGTTTAGTCCAGTTCATAGAGATCCATACCTACTACCAAACCTCTTTCCTTTCCAATCTCAATCCCAAATCTCCTCTCCTTTGGAGGAACACGTGTTAACACACTGCAGCTAGTCAGTCATCAAACAAATACTTACTATGTACTATACACTGTGCTAAGTGCTTCTTCCATCATTGTAAGGACTCAGAAGTCAAAGGCACTAGTCAAGTGGGTACCTCCTTTATCTTTAAGTTAGCCAATTTATATCTTCTGCTACTCTAATCTCCTTGATTCAGAATCTCTACTTCCTTTTGCTACTTTTACTCATACTCTTCTTGTTAACCTTTTCCTTCACACCTTTTCTTTTCTCCCTCTGCTCTATGTTTTAACTATACATACTGGAAACTTACTCTCTTTAGTCACGAAACAGGCTTCCTTTCTGTCTTTGATCTCTTTTCCCCATGATTTCATCTTTCTTGCATTCATGGAAACCTGGCTTTCTCCAGAAGAAAGTGTATCCTTGTTTACCCTTTTCAGTTTTGAGGAATTCTTTTCTCTTACCTCTTGCATGCTGGTCCAGGAGCGAGAATGAGAAGGAAGCAGTAGGACCACTCTTTCTTCTGGATCATGAATGTCAGAGATATGAGAAAATAATCCTCTGGTATGAAAGTAGTTAGCAAAGACTCCATGGACAACCTTCTGACTGTTAAGTTTCATTTCTATATCTCTAGAAGGACACTGATTCCTCATACCAATTAAAGTGACTGGGCTGCCAACACCCAGACTCACACACTCATATTCACACACACATATGCACATCACCCCCACAAACACCACTCATGACCACCAAAATATAACAAAGTCACAGATTTTTCTATTGTTTTTTTGTAATAACATTTGTCATGGAGAAAGGTATTGAGACCAAGTGGTGTCCCAATGCTTTGCCTATGGTAGTACATTAAAATAGTTGTTGGATTTAATTGAACTGGACTGAATTGAAATAAAAGTCAAGCTTATGTTACATCTAATATCTGGTCTTTCTAAGTAGTCTGTGTTTATTATGTGCAATACTAAAAGTAATAGGAAACAAACCCATTTTCCTTTCTACACCTTTAAAAGAGATTTCCTAAATTATTTTCAATTTTTGCCATTGATTGACATAAAGCAGTAAGTTAGTTGCATAAAATACAAGAGTCCTGTGGTTATACTGTACCTTTTATCTTCCTCCAAAGAAGCATGATACTTAATAACTGAGGAAATGGTGACATCAAGGGACACATTCACCAGCCAGATAATGATTCCTTTAAAAATAATCTACGATTAATTCAATGTAGGTAGGGATAAATCCATTTCTTTAACAATGCAGGTTTGTATCTCCTCTACAATTTATAGTCTCAGAGTTGGTTGGGGCAGTAAGAAGCCAATTGACTTGTCTAGAATCACAAAGCCAGTATGTACCTGAGGCTGGATCAAAATTCACATCCTGCGAATTTTATTTTTTAGAATCCCATTTTATTTTCAGTTCCAAATTGACTCCCTCCATCAACTCCTTTTCCAACACATTAAGAAGGCAAGAAATGCAAAACCCTTTACAACTCATAGTTATGCAAAACAAATTTACACATTAGCCATGTCCCAAAAATAAATTGATAAGTAGATAAATAAAAGCATAAATGAATGAATGAAAGAAAGAAAGAAAGAAAGAAAAGTACATTTCAATTTGCACCCTGATTCCACGAGTTTTCCATCCTAGAGGTAGATAGCATTTTTCATAATGAGTTTTTTGAAATTGTGATGGGTCAGTTGCATTGATAAGTTACTTAGTCTTTCGCAGTTGATTATCATATAATGTTGTGGTACTTTGTAGTCTTTCTAAATTTAAGGCAAACTCTCTACTCCTGACACTATACTGACTTTCATTAATATTTCTATTATGGTAATTTTGTTTATAATGAAAGTCAGGAGATGAGAATAAAAAACAACCCCAACTTTGCACTTTATTTGTTTAGTTTCTGAGATCATTTGTACTTAAAGTCTCCTGTTTTATGGACCTTTATATTCTTGGTTTCACTTTAGAGGTAGAGGATGAATGGTAGAGGGTGGATAGTTCACTGATAGATGTTTGAGTCCAGAAAACCAGTTTCCCAAGCCTTGAATGTATCTCATCAATTCTCTGAATGAGATCTGATTTTCACCTGCCTCTCAATGCCTGTTCAGAATGGGATTCAGGAAGATAGGCTTGTGCTGCTGGGAGACTCTCAAATGTCCTGAGAAGACCTGCCTGCAAAGATGGTAATTCAGCTTGTGGCTAGAATGATTAACAGCTGTGAGTTATGAGTAGAAGTATTTACTTAAAATGTAAAAGTTTAGAAATCTATTTTTATGACAGGCACTGAAGACAGACTTACAACTGCTTTCTACCTTGTCCGCTGTGGCATTTCATAACTTGCCAAGTTATCATTTTCCCACCCAAATCCTTAATGTTTACTTTGCTAATGAAAATACTTTTCTTGGCCTTAGAATTTACTTTTCAACCTGACCCTATTAAAGTTTGAGTCTTTTTCCTATAGAATTTTTAGTAGTATCATTTTTCTTTGTATGAAACACCTACATGAAAGCATTATATGATGAAGATCTCACTAAGTTGGCTTAATTTGAATGCTAGCACTTTTCTAGGAAATGTGAGAAGCTCTGTTTTGAATGTCTGTTGGACTAACTCCAATTCTTTCCTTACTGCCTCATCTCCAATTCCCATGAAGACCCTCCATCTCCTGACTTTAGGCATTTTCACTGGTTGCCCCAAATGCTTGGAACCATCTTTCTCAGCTCAGACTCTTGGATTCCTTAGTTTCTTTCAATTCAGCTAAAATCTCATTTTTCTGAAAGAAATCTTTCTCAATCCTCCTCAAGTTGAATGTCTTCCCTTTATTAATTATTTTCTATTTTGTTGGTATCTAGTTTGTTAGTATATAATTATTTGCAGTCTCTCCTATTTTATTGTGAGATTCTTTAAGCCAGTGACAGTTTTTGCATCTTTGTATCCTAGCACAGCATTATGCCTGGCATGCAGTAGGCCTTTAATACATGTGTATTTACTGCCTAACTCTTACAGCTTCCAATCCTCTAGCAGAAAAAGTTCTTTTGGATTTAGATGCAAGTCTCTCAATGATGTATTGCTGAAACTGACTTAATGTAGTGAGCTTCAAATTTGAAGTTATCACTGGACAGAAGTACCACCTCCCCTATTCTGCAAGAAACTTTCTAGGTTTTCCTTGAGGAAAGTACCTTTCTTCAGAGACTACTTCTAATTTATCTTTATATATCTTGTTTGTACATAAGTGTTTGCATGCTGTCTCACCTATTAGATTGTAAACTTCTTGAGGGTAAGGATTATTTTTCCTTTCTTTGTATCATTAGCATTTAGCATAATGGCATAATAGGCACTTCATAAATACTTCTTGATTTGACTTGCAGAATGAAGGAAATAAACCTTAATATTATATATTGACTTCCTTCTTTTTTTCTCATTGCTTTGTAAACATTTCCTCTACTTCCATGGGGGTAGGATCAGGCAACATTTTATACTTTTGTTCACCTTCCAAGAATAAAGAATGCTTTACATTTTATAATTCATCTACAAGCATTTTTCAAGTGCCTATTTTGTGCTAGACATTGTATCGGATGCTGAGAATACAAGATAAAAATAAAAAATCCCTACCCTTTAGTAGCTCACAATCTTATGGGAGAAGGGGACAGGGAAGGTAAGTCCATATGTAAGAACATACAGTATAAAAATAATGTGAATAAATACAAACAAATATAAAGTAGTTAAATAATACAATAGTAGGTAAATTTAAATATAAGGAAACGTGGGAGGGAAAACCACCAGCAATTGGGGTGGGGAATCATGAAAAGTTTTGTGATTCTCCTTGAATGAATGCTTTAATAAAAAGGGGTACTTAAAATTCTAGGCCAATTCTCCCCTAACTTACTTATCTTGGGTGTCATTTGTTTTACACTTTAAATCATAAATTTGCCTTTTGAAATCTAGCTTTGTGTTTGCCCTGTAATCCTTTGATCTCTTTGTAGTCCCTGGTTGAAGTTTTATTTTGGATATGGAAATTTTCTTAAGAGGTTGTGGCCTAAATAAGACCCCTTGGGATAAATACAGAATACTGTTTCCTTCACTTGAAACCTAGATGACAGTGTTGTGATGGCTGCCAGTCCCTGAACAGAGTACTATATTTTTAAATGGCTTTACAGACAAGAAGTTGCAATATTTGAACAAGATGTATAAATGACCTTTAAAAACAATAGTTGCTGGTGTATTCCTTAGTCAATTTCAGTTGATTAGTCTAATGAGGAATATATAGTAATTTTGTATGTACATGTACTCAATTTTTACAGTGCATTACTTGAAGTATGAATATACACAGAAATAATATTTTAAAAGACCAGTAAAATTTCTTAAACAGGGTGACATTCACATATAGGTGAATAAATATGGGTGAAAATCAAGAGGAATAATTTTCAGCTTGTAAAATTTGCTTTTGAAGATGTCTCATGAATAGTAGCAACAAAGTTAGGGAAGCAAGAATTGAGGTTCTCTACGGCAATTAGAAACTGAAACAACTTTTAGATCCAAAAGGATCAATTTTACAATTCATTCATTAGTGAACATAATGTCCAAAATTCACACATCCTTAACTTTATTCAATAATGAAGCTTTGCACAATGGTTTTAACAAGCACACATTCTTTGATGATGGACTAAAGACATTTACTTTCAAGCATAGAAAGTTATGTTTTTACCCTACTTATTTCTTGTGAAGTTTTACTAGACTTCTTGTTCTGTTCTATTTGTTTTTTTTCTTGAGTTTAGTAAACCATACATACACACTGGGGTTATAGAGAGGAAGGGCACTCTACAGATCTTTTCAAAAATATCATTTGATTCCCTGAAAAAACAAAAATTTCTACAAATACTACTAATTGAACTTGTTTGGATTTATGAGATTGTTGAAAAAACCAATAAGACAAAATAAGAGATAAAAGTGAAACTCTAATAGAAAAAATGGAATTTTAAAAATAACGTGGAATTTTTTCCTATAAACATACCAAGCTGTATAAATTTGCTTCAATTTCTAAAGTAGGGAAGTATGATATGGTGAATTTTGAAGTAGTTGCCAATACATATGTGAATCGTATGATACACAGGGCAAGTTTCTCAAGTTGTGTTTTTAGTCTTTAGTTCAAAACATTTTGGGGTTTAGATCAGATTATGTTAGCCTGATTTGGTTAATTTAGATCTTTCTACCCAAATGGACCAAGTAAACAAAACATATAGTTTGGTTGAGTCTTTATATTGTTCAATGCAAATTCTGGTTCTATCCATTTTATTTTATGTGACTGAAAATATGTTGATGATGACTATTCAGAAACACAAATTTTCCTTTCCACTTACTCACTAGTTTGGTTATTTATTAGAATCTTATAGGGGTCCTGGAATTTCTATTCAAATGTGATCCCCAACGATCTAATCTGGTTAAGAAACCATTTAATTACTTTCAATGAACTCTTATTAGAAGTCTGATTGTATATCAAATATGTTGTTATGATAATTAGATATCCACATCCCATATTCCCAAAGCTTAGAAGGACTAAGAAAAAGAGTAGTGTTAACTATGATTCTAACCATGAAGCAGAAGTAAATAGTCTGAAGGGTAAGAGGCAGATCTTTGATATTTTGCCCAAGTCAAAAGAGTAAGTTTTCACTTAGAATATATAAGTTCCTCTTTTCTAATGCTATCTGATAAAAAAAATAACTACAATATAATATATGTATACTGCTCTTAAGTGTGTGAAACACTTTCTTCTCAAAATCCTGCTTTAGTCCAATTTTATTTTTTTTTCTATATGAGGAAACTGAGACTAACAGAGGTTGCTATGCTTTCATAGTCAGTTTGTGTCTTTGTCAGAGAGCTGAGATTCAAACCCACGTACCATAGCTTTAGGGCAACTAGGTGGCATAATGGATAGAGTGCTGGGCCTAGAGTGAGAAAGGCTCAACTTCCTGAGTTCAAGCCAAGGCCTCAGATACTTACTGGTTTTGTGACCCTGTCAAGTCCCTCAATCCTGTTTAATTCAGTTTCCTCATCTATAAAATGAGTTGGAGAAGGAAATGGGAAACCACTTCAGTGTCTTTACCATGAAAACCTCAAATGTGATCATGAAGATTTGGACATGACTGTTATTAACAAACAACTCTAAGTCCACTGAGAT
>JAQQSK010010399.1:0-12700 GCA_028658325.1 Potorous gilbertii | reverse complement strand
ATTGTTTTCCAGTTTTGCCAAGAGTTTTGCCAAATAGTGAGTTCTTATCCCACAGGATGGGGGCTTTGGGTTTAACAAATACTAGATTACTAAGGTCATTGACTCCTTTGGCTTGTATACATAATCTATTCCACTGATCTACTACTCTGTTTCTTAGCCAGTACTAGATAGCTTTGATGATTACTGCTTTATAATATCGTTTGAGATCTGGTTTCTAGGCCACCTTTCTTTGTATTTTTTCACATTAATTCCCTTGATATTCTTGACATTTTGTTCTTCCAGAAGAATTTTGTTCTTATTCTTTCTATCTCTATTAAATAATTTTTTGGGTAGTTTAATGGGTATGGCGCTGAATAAGTCAATTAGTTTGGGCAGAATTGTCAATTTTATTTTATTGACTTGGCCTGCACATGAGCAATCGATATTTTCCCAGTTGTCAGTATCTGACTTTATTTTTGTAAAAAGCGTTTTGTAATTATGTCCATATAATTCCTGGGTTTGTCTTGGCAGGTAGACTCCCAAGTATTTTATATTGTTCACAGTTATTTTAAATGGAATTTCTCTTTCTATTTCTTGCTCTGGACTTGCTGATCATATAAAGAAATTCCAATTATTTATGTGAGTTTATCTTATGTCCTGCAACTTTGTTAAAGTTGTAAATTATTTCAGGTAGTTTTTTAGTTGATTCTGTAGAGTTCTCTAAGCATACCATCCTATTATCTGCAAAGAGTGACAGTTTTGTCCTTATTGTCTATTCTAATTCCTTCAATTTCTTTTTCTTCTCCTATTGCTCAAGGTAATATTCTAGTAGTATTGATTATAGGCATCCTTGCTTCATCCCTGATCTTATCAGGAAGACTTCCAGTTTATCATCATTATAGATAATGCTTGCTAGCTTTTAATATACACTGCTTATCATTTTAAGGAACACTCCCTTTATTCTTATACTCTCTGGTTTTTTTTTTTAATACTAATGGCTGCTGCATTTTGTTAAAAGTGTTTTTAGCATCTATTGAGATGATAATCTGATTTCTGTTGGTTTTGTTATTAATATGGTCAATTATGTTGACAGTTTTCTCAATATTGAACCAACTTTGCATTCTTGGTATAAATCCTACCTGGTTATACTGTATAATACTTGTGCTGTATTGCTGTAATTGCCCTGACAGTATTTTGTTTAAAATTTCCCATTGATATTTATTAGGGAAATTGGTATATAATTTTCTTTCTCTGTTTAGCTCTTCCAGATTTAGATATCAGCACCATATTTGCATCATAAAAGGAGTCTGGCAGGACTCCTTTGCCTATTTTTCCAAATGGTTTATATATTATTAGAATTAATTATTCTTTGAATGTTTGCTGAAATTCACTTATGAACCCATCTGGCCCTGGATATTTTTTCTTAGGGAGTTCATTAATAGCTTTTTCAATTTCTTTTTTCTAAGATGGGGTTATTTAGGCATTCTATTTCCTGATCTGTTAATGTGAGTAATTTATATTTTCATAAATATTCATCAATTTCTCTTAGATTGTCAGATTTATTGGCATATAATTGGGAAAAATATTTCCCAATGATGGTTTTAATTTCTTTCTCATTGGAGGTGATTAAAACTTTTCCTTTTTAATATTGGATATTTGGTTTTCTTCATTTTTTTTTAAAAAATCAAGTTAACCAATAGATTATCTGTCTTATTGTGTTTTTTCCCATAAGATCTGTTCTTCAATTTATTTATTAGCTTAATAGTTTTTTTTTAAACTTCAATCTTATTAATCTCACCTTTGATTTTCAGGATTTCCTACTTGGTACTCAGCTGAGGATTCTTAATTTGTTCTTTTTGTAGTTTTTTTAGTTGTATGCCCTATTCATTGATCTGTTTTTTTTTTTTATTTTGTTGATGAAAGAATTTAGAGAAATAATTTTCCCCCTTAATATTGCTTTGGCTGTATCCCATAAATTTTGGTATATTGTCTCATTGTTGCCATTCTGTTTAATGAAATTACTGATTGTTTCTATGATTTATTCTTTGATCCCCTTATTTCTTAGGATTATTTAGTTTCCAATTAATTTTAAATCTTTTTGCTGCCCTTTGTTGAATCTAAATTTATTGCATTATGATCTGGACAGAATGCTTTTAATATTTCTGCCTTTCTATATTTGATTTTGAGGTTTTAATGCTCTAACATATGGTCAATTTTGTGTAGTGCCACGTGCTGCTGGAAAATAAATATATATTTTTTTCCATTCCCATTCAGTTTTCTCCAAAGTTTTCTCATATCTAACTCTCCTAATATTCTATTTACCTCCTTAGTTTCTTTCTCATTTTTTAAATTGGATTTATTGAGTTGAGATTCCCCTACTAGTATAGTTTTGCTATCTATTTCTTCCTGTAACTCACTTAACTTCTTTAAGAATTTGGATGCTATACCACTTGGTGCACATATGTTTATTATTGATATTGCTTTATTGTCTATAGTACCTTCCAGCAAAATGTAATTTCCTTTCTCATCTTGTTTCATTAGGTCTATTTATGCTTTTACTTGGAGATAGGGATTGCTACCACCTGCTTTTTTTTTCTTCAGCTAAAGTATAATAGATTTTTCTCCAGCCCCTTATGTTTACTCTGTATGTGTCTCTCTGCTTCAAGTTTGTTTCTTATAAACAACACATTGTAAGATTCTGACTTTTTGATCCATTATGCTATACATTCTGTTTTATAGAAGAGTTCATTCAATTCTCTTTCAAGGCTATGAAGACTAATTGTATTTAACTCCATCCTATTTTTCCTCCTGTTTGTACTCTCTCTTCTTTCAACATTTCCCACCTCACTTCCTTTACCACCCTCCCCTCATCTGTCCTCCCTTCTGTCAGTTCCCCATCTTTTACTTAATTGCCTTTCTTCCTATTTCCCTGTCAGATAAGATAGATTTCTATATTTAACTTATTGTGTTTATTATTCCCTCTTTGAGTCAATACTGATGAGAGTAATGTTCAAGTGACGCCCATTGCCTACCCTCCTATCTTTCCCTCCACTGTGACAGGTCTTTGCACCTCTTCATGTGAAATAATTTATCCCATTCTACCTCTCCCTTCCTTCTGCACTCAGTGTACTCCTCTTTCTCATCCCTTAGGTTTTTTTTAAGTCATTCACTTAAATTCACCTTATAACCATACCCTTTGTCTATGAATATTCCTTCTAGATGTAACATTAGTGATACAGTTTTTAAAAATTACAAGTATTATCTTTCCGTGTAGGAATGTAAACAGTTTAGCTCTGTTGAATTCCTTATATTTTTTCCCTTTTTATCATTTTATGCTTCTCTTGGGTCTTGATATTGGAGGTCAAATTTTTGGTTTAATTCTGGTCATCTCCTTTTGAAAGCTTGAAATCCTATTTCATTGTATGACCGACCATTCCCCACCCCGCCCTTGAAGTATTATGCTTAATTTTGCCAGGTAAGTGATTCTTGGTCAGAGTCCTTGCTCCTTTACCTTGTGGAATATCATATTCCGTGTCCTCAGATCTTTTGATATTGCAGCTGTGTAATCTTGATTGTGGCTTCTTGATATTTGAATTGTTTCTTTCTGCCAACTTGCAGTACTTTTTCTTTGACCTTTTTGTAATTTGGCTATAATGTCCTTTGGAGTTTTTATTTTGAGATTTCTTTCCTGAGGTGATCAGTGGATTTTTTTCAAAGCTTGTTTTGCCCTCTGGTTCCAGGATATTATGGCAATTTTCTTTTTAATTATGTCTTCAGTTTTTTACAATCACTTCCATAAGTCTTAGATTTTCTCCCTCTCCCTCCTCCCTGTCTCCCCAAGATGCATGCAATCTTATATGGGTTCTACACATACATTCTTATTAACCACATTTTCAAATTAGCATATTGCATAGAAGAATCAAAATGAATGGGATAAAACTTGAGAAAAAACAAATCAAAACAAAACATAGCATAAGAGAAAATATTTTGCTTCATTCTGCATTCCAGTTCCATAGTTCTTTCTCTAGATGTGGATAGCACTTTGCTTCAAGAGTCCTTTGGGAATGTTTTAGGTGCTTGTATTGTTGTGAAGTGCTAGTTCTACCAGAAATAGTCTTTGCACACTGTGGCTGATACTGTGTACAATTTTCTCCTGGTTCTGCTCATTTCACTCAGCATCACTTCATATAAGTCTTTCCAGGTCTCTCTGAAGTCCTCCTGTTCATCATTTCTTATAAAACAATAGTATTACATTATATTCATATACCACAACTTGTTCAGTCATTCCCCAATTGATGAGCATCCCCTTGACTTCCAATTCTTTGCCACCACAAAGAGAGCTGCTATAAATATTTTTGCACATGTGGGACCTTTTTCCCATTTTTATGATCTCTTTGGGATACAGTCCTAGAAGTGATATTGCTGGGTCAAAGGGTATGTACATTTTTGTAGTCCTTTGGGAATAGTTAAAAATTGCTCTCTAGAATGGTTGGATCATCTCACAGCTCCATCATGAATGAATTAGAGTTCCAAATCTCCTACATCTTCTCCAGAATTTATCATCTTCTTGTTTTGTCATGTTAGCCAATCTGATAGGTATGATGTGATACCTCGGAGTTGTTTTGATTTGCATCTCTCTAATCTATAGTGACTTAGAGCATTTTTTTTCATATGACTATAGATAAGTTTAATTCTCTGAAAACTGCTCATATCCTTTGACCATTGATCAACTCGGGGATGACTTGTCTTCTTGTAAATTTGACTCAGTTCTCCATATATTTTAGAAATGAGGCCTTTATTACAGACACTAGTTGCAAAAATTCTTTCTCAGTTTTCTACTTCCCTTCTAATCTTGGTTGCATTGGGTTTGTTTGTGCAAAAACATTTCAATTTAATATAATCAAAGTTATCGATTTTGCCATTTTGTACTCCATAATGTTCTCTATCTCTTGTTTGGTCATAAATTTCTTCATTTTCCATAAGTCTGACAAATACACTATTCCTTGCTCCCCTAATTTGTTTATAGTATTGCCCTTTATACCTAGATCATATATTCATTTGGGATTTTATTCTTGTGTATGGTGTTAGACATTGTTCTATGCCCAGTTTCCACCACACTGTTATCCAGTTTTCCCAACAGTTTTTGTTAAACAATGAGTTCTTATCCCAGAAGCTGAGGTCCATGGATTTATTACACAGTATACTGCTATATTCATTAACTACTGTGTCTTGAGAACCTAACCTATTCCACTGACCTACCTCTCTATTTCTTAGCCCGTACCAAGTGGTTTTGATGCAATTTTCCTTGATAATTTCTTGAAAGATGCTGTCCAAGTCCTCCTTTTGATTATGGTTTTCAGGTAGTCCAATGATTCTGATATTATCTCTTTTGAATCTTTTTTCCAGGTCAGTTGTTTTCCCCATGAAATATTTTGCATTTTCCTTTATTTTTGCATTCTTTTGAATTTGTTTGATTGGTTCTTGATGTCTCATAGAGTCATTAGCTTCCATTTGCCCAGTCCTAACTTTTAAGGAGTTGTTTTCCTCTATTAGCTTTAGTACTTTCTTCTTCCATTTGGCCAATTGTACTTTTTAAGTGGTTTTCTTCAGTGAATTTTTATATCTCCTTTTCCATTTGGCAAATTCTACTTTTTAAGCAGTTGTTTCCTTTTCCCAAGCTTTTGGCTCTTTTTTTAATACTCTTGCATCACTATCATTTCTTTTCCCAATTTTTCTTCTACTTCTCTTATATGATTTTTAAGCTCCTCCACAAGTTCTTTCTGGGCTTTGGACCACTTTCTATTTTTCTTTAGGGTTTTGTCCAGAGGTGTTTTGACATTGTTGTCTGCTTCTGAGTTTGTGGCTTGATCTCCCCTATCATCAAAATAACTTTCTGTGGTCAGATTCTTCTTGCTTTGTTTGTTTGTTGCTCATCTGTTTTGGCCTTTTTCTTTTCTTTTAAATTTGAACTATCTGGTGGAGAGGCACTGTCTCAGGCTTCTTGTGCCAAGGTATGCAGTTACCAGGATCCTAGTGCTAGTGTCTGGCATGTGCTGAGGTCAGTAAGATGTTTCTGCATTTCCCCAGGAACACATTGAAGCACCTAGTAGTCTCTGGTGGGACTCTGGAACTGGTAGCTCCCTGTTTGCTTAGACTTTTTGCTTAGAGTTGGTGTCTACCTGTTTTCCCTGGGCTACAATGAACCAGGTAGAGGTCTGGCTACTAGAGGTTGCTTGCTTGCCTGGGGTATGCTGAAGCAAATGGGAGTTCTCAGAACTGGAGTCTGCTTACTCCCCTGGCTGTACTCAAAAATTGTTTTACCCCATCTTTTTGCTGATTCTGCTGTTCTAGGATTTGTTTGGGATTCTTATGTTATGGTTGTTTGGAAACGAATATGGGAGAGTTACTCTGATTTAATAGTTACTTCACTCTCTTGGTTCTCTGAAGTCTCTCCAGTCTATTTCTTGATGTCTTACTTTATGTTAAAGTGGGCTTTCCTTCTGGGGTGGAAGGAGTGCTGTCCCAAACTTCAGGTATTTATTTTGCTGTTTTCAGAGCTAATCCTGGGGACCTATAAGTTCTTAGTACTTCCAAGATGATATGATCTAAGGACAGGTGTGATCAATGCTTTCCCTGCCTGTGCTCTGGTTTATTAGTAACTACAAGCACTCTTTTCCATCCTGCAACTATGAAAAGGTTATCCAATCCCCTATGACTTCAAGCTGTAGTGTGATTGTGCTTCTCCTCACCCTGGGAGCCCTGGAATTGTAACTTGAGTCTGTGATCCAGATCCAGCAAAGTGTTTCCTTCTGACTGGTTGTGCATATTCCCCTCCCCCCACTTACTGTCTGTGGGCTGGGAACTCCAGAAGTCTCTGATGCTAATTCTATCACCTCCAAGCCTTGTGCTAGTTTTCTGGGGTGCCACCTGCACTGGACTGCACTCCATTCTCACTTCAGAGAGACAGACCTTTTCTGTCTACCTTCTAAGTTGTCTTGGTCTAGAAAATTTTTTCACCCCATTCTTTTGCAAGTTTTACCTCTCCAGAATTTGTTTTGGGGTGTTGTTTTGAGGGGAATTTGGGAGAACTCAGGCAAGATCTTATCTTTGCTCTGCCATCATGGCTTTACCCTTTGTAGATTTTGATGTGCTATATAAGTGTGAATTATTATTACTGTAGCAATAACCCTAAAGCAACATAGATTGAGGTTGGTACTTAACCTGATTAGGTCTAGGGCACAGAAGCCAAATGGGGCTTGTGGGTATGGTGAAAAGGTCTGGAGGTCCTGAATTCTCTTCTATCTCTGTGTCTATGTCCACTTCTGGTTTCCCTCCCACTTGGGAGACTTGATTAGGTGAATGGGCATTGTCTATATACCTCAATTTGTCTCCATAGCTGCTCTAGAGTATGAATATAGCCTATACTATTGGTGGAGTTATGTATAGATGGCTCAGAATTTAAGAATATCTAGAAAGATCAAGAAAATTTTTAATAAAGTCAATCGATATGTCTATTCCTTCTTAATAATGATTTTGTGATCAAGATTCATCTCAGAGCTCTAGTCTGTCCTGATGACCCCACTACCACGTCCGTAGGTGGCATACACGGCTAGGATCTGAGATATAATAGTAAGGCATATATTTCTACTATTCTCATGTCAGCAGATTTGTATAGTTACGTATGCACAACATAATCCATATGAAATGACATGCTAAGGTTTCAAGTTTTGAAATGTAACATCAAGGGAATGGAGTTCATTGTGATATTCCCCAGCTTTACTGGGTCAGTTGTATGGCATTAATAGAGAATGAGAAAGATCCTGTAAAGTTTATCTGTGGTCTACTCTGATTAGCAGTTATGCTGTGAGCTGTCCCAGTAAATGATACAAAGATTATTTAAAGAAGAGTAAGCATGAAGGCACAAGGAACTTCTTTTACAGTCTTCTTATACTCTATTTCCCTTTACATTCTCTAAAGTCTGGAGCCACTGGCTTTCTCACACAGATGCTCCACCTCCTGACTTGGAGCTTTTTCACCAGATGTCTCCCATGCCTCTTTGCTCTCCCTCCTCACTTTTGCTTCTTGGCCGCTTTGTCTTCCTTCAAGACTTAGCTTAAATTCCATCTCCTTCAGGTGGTCTGGTTCATGGAAAGAGTTCCTGGACCACCCCTTCTTAAAAGTGAAAGGACCTCTTTCCTGAATGCCACACATCCACAAAAACACCCACACACTCATCCCCAAGCTAGGCTTTTCCCTGAGATTACCTTCTATTTACACTGCATACATCTTTTCCTACAGAGTTGTTTATATGTTGCCTATCTTATCAGAATGTGAGCTCCTTGAGGGCAAAGTCTATGTTTTTGCCTTCCTTTGCATCTCCAGTGCTTTGTACAGGATTTAGCATGCCATAATGAAGGCATATGATTTTTTAAAAAACAGTATAAGCAAATATTACCACTAAAGAAAAGAATTTCATAAGTCAAGAGTTATGAAGATCCTATAGTTTTAGGGCAATGTTATTGGAATGATTTATGACTTTGGGGTTATACTTTTTTAAAAAAAAGATATATTGATATTTTTAAAAAAGGTATATTGAATACCTTTTTTTTTTTTTAAAGGTATTCAATGATGTCCATTGGTTAATGACATGACAGTCTATTTCCACATGAAGTCTATTCTCTTGACCCTAAAACTTGGGCCATCAAACTGCATGAGATAAGGAATATGAATATAGTCTGTCATGTCTTTTTCAGGTCATATAGTGAATTTATGTAAGTTATATATAGTGAATATATGTATATATAGTGAATTGGGTTTATATAGTGAATTGGAAAATAGGGGAAAGAAGGTTTTGCAGAGGAAGGGAAGGACCAGATTTCAAATGAAAACTCCACATCACTTTATGTAACAAAGAATACAAGAAAGAGACATTCAGAATGAGCAGGAAACATGCTTGCTCCTGTTCTATTTCATTATATTTCTCTTAAATGTAGGAGGAATTCCTAGTAATGGGGTACCTTAGTGTTTAGTATTACAAGGGGTTTTATTTATTGGACCATCAGATTTAGAGCTTTAGGAGGCTTTATCTGGCATGATACCTTCATTCTACAGGAAACTGAGTCCCTTAAATTGTAATATCCAAAGGTCATACAGATATACATGTCAGAAATGGATTTTTTACTTTAGTCCATCAACTCCAAAGTCAAAATCTATTCCTTTGTATTGTGTTGAAATAGTTGCATTCCATGTTGCAAAATTATACTATAGTTCAGAGGTGGTTGAGCCCAGGTCAGTATAAGAGCCTATTCTATCTCTTAGCTCTAAGGATCATAGATTTAGATTTAGGTGCTAAATGGGATCTCAGAAGCTGTCTAGTCCAACTCCCTTATTTTACCAATGAGGAAACTAAGGCCCAGGGAGATTAAGTGACTTGTCCAAAATCACACAGGTACTAAATGTCGGAGAGAGTGTTTTAACCCAGGTCTTCTGACTTCACAGCCAGTGCTCGGAGGTGCATAAGGAATTTTCACTGTCTACATCCCAGTAGGTAAAGGGCATCTAAAACTCACTTTAAAAAAAAATGGCATCTAGATCTATGGCTACTGGAACACCCAATAGTGACCACTTCTCAGCACATGCAAATTGGCATAACATGGGGAATGTCTTGTGTATAATTGTAGTATGGAACCCTAGACTTCTTTCATTAGCCTTCCTCTCCAACCTCACTGGATTTTTCTGCTTTTAATCCTAGCTTTATCTCAGATATAATAGATAGTATGGCAGAATGAGTAGAGAACCATTCTTAGAAATATTGTGACTCAGATCCCATCTCTGACATGTACTGACCATGTGACCTGGGGCAAGTCTCTTAACCTCTCAGCTCTCTAGGCAACTCTCTAGGCTAGAAAGTCCAGAGAAGGTACCAACAAACTGCATAGGCAGAGGGAGTCTCCTTAACCCAAGTTCCCTTCCTACACTACTGAAAGCACAGGTCCAGGCTATTTCTCTATTCTGTCTTTCCATTTACAATTCTAAATTCCACCTCTAGTCTGTTCCACTCCAGTACTTCTTTGTGTAATTCTTGACCTTGAGGGTTCATTAAAAAAAATTAGCTCACATCTGCAGAGAAAAAATCCCTACTATAAATGTTCCATCAGGTCTTAAATTGGGGAGGAGTCAATTAGTGACGTAGAACTATCCCAGGTTTAATTTTTGGTGGGCCTCCAACCAAGTTTAGTGGTAGGAAGGAATAATAGGACAGACTATATGTTAAATACTTAGTGTCAATTATTAGCCCCAAGGCCTTTGATCCAGTAGTACCACTCCTAGTTCTATATATGCCAAAGATATTAAATAAGGAGGAAAAGTATCCATATGTACAAAAATATTTATATCAGCTCATGTCACAGTTGTTCAAAAATGAAAACTGAGAGAGTGCTCACCTACTGGGGAATAGCTAAACAAATCATAGTATATGAATATAATGCAATATAATTATGCCACAAGGAATGATGAAATGGTTAATTTGAGAGGAAACTGGGAAGACTTCTATTAGATAAAGTAGCCTGGAATGAACAGAACCAGGAGAACAATTTATACAATGGCCATGACAAAAAGGAAAAGTGCTTTTAAAATTCAGAACTCTGATTAGTGTTTTAATGAGAAATCATAATTACAGAGAGTAAAGACGAAATACACTACCCACTTCCTGAAAGAGACGTGATGGACCCAAAATGCAGAATGAGATCGATGGTTTTGGATATGGCCAATGGGAGATTTTTTTTTTGTTGGACTATGCATATTTGTTATGAGAAGGTTTTAAAAAATATATAATGAGGGTGGGGAAAGGATTTTGGGAGAAAGAGATGATAATTGTAAAAGTTATAATTTTTTTTTTTTACAAATTTCACAAAAATTGTAAAAATAAATAAATAAATAAATAAAGATAAAGCATATGAAACATTCTACTCATTATTTTAAATAGGGTTCATTTTTACTTGAAGTGTTGCATTTTGTTTTGTTTTTGCTCTTTCATTTTTTTTTAAACAGTGAATACTTTTTATATCAATGCCCATCATAGGGAACTGGGTAAAATCAAGAAATTTGAAGAGATAAAAAAACAAAAATGTTAATAATCATGACTGGGATGATAAAACAACTATCCATGAACTTAGCTTGGGATTAGATTCCAAATATATACAGAAGAGACATATGTAACAATAGATTTCTCTATTTTGGATTAACTTGTAGTTGTATGGTGTATATATTTTTTAATTAATTAATTTATTTTTAGTTTTCAACATTCATTTCCACAAGATTTTGAGTTCCAAATTTTCTCCCCATCTCTCTCCTCCCCCCACTCCAAGATTCTGATCACCTCTTCCTCCAATCTGTCCTCTCTTCTATCACACCTCTCCCTTCCCTTATCCTCATCTCCTCTATTTTCTTGTAGGGCAAAATAGATTTCTATGCCCTTTTACCTGTACTTCTTATTTCCCAGTTGCATGTAAAAATAATTTTGAACATTTGTTTTTAAAGCTTTGAGTTTCAACTTCTCTCCCTTCCTCCCTCCCCACTCATTACCACTGAGAAGGCAAGCAATTCAATATAGACTATACTCATGTAGTTATGCAAAAGACTTCCAAAATAGTCATGTTGTAAAAGACTAACTATATTTCCCTCCATTCTATCCTGCCTTCTATTTATTTTGTTCTCTTTTGACTCTGTCCCTCCTCAAAAGTGTTTACTTCTAATTACCCCCTCCTTCCATTTGCCCTCCCTTCTATCATGACCCCCTCATCCCACTTATCCCTTGCTTCCCTATTTTCTTATAGTGTAAGATGGATTTTCATACCAAATTGAGTGTGCATGTTATTCCCTCCTTAAGCCAAATGTGATAAGAGTAAGCTTCACTTTTTTCCTCTCACCTCCCCACTTTTTCTTTCCATTGAAAAAGCTTTTTCTTGCCTCTCTTATGAGAGATAATTTGCCCCATTCTGTTTCTCCCTTTCTCTTTCCAATATATTCTTCTCTCACCTCTTATTTTTATTTTTTAGATATCTCTTCATATTCAATTCACCCTATGCCCTAGGTCTATATGTATACAATCCCTCCAACTATCCCAAATACTGAGAAAAATCTCAAGAGTTACAAATATTATCTTTCCATGTAGGAATGTAAACAGTTCAACTTTAGTAAGACCCTTATGATTTCTCTTTCCTGTTTACCTTTTCATGCTTCTCTTGATTCTTGTGTTTGAAAGTCAAATTTTCTTTTCAACTGTGGTCTTTTCATCAGGAATGCTAGAAAGTCCTTTATTTTATTGAATGACCATTTTTTCCCCTGAAGTATTATACTCAGTTTTTCTATGTAGGTGATTCTTGGATTTAATACAAGCTCCTTTGACTTCTGGAATATCATATTCTAAGCCCTTCGACCTCTTAATATAGAAGCTGCTAGGTCTTGTGTTATCCTGATTGTATTTATACAACATTTGAATTGTTTCTTTCTGGCTGCTTGCAATATTTTCTCCTTGACCAGGGAATTGTGGAATTTGGCTACAATATTCCTACTTTTCAGAGTTTTTTCAGGAGGTGATTGGTGGATTCTTCCAATATTTATTTCACACCTCTGGTTGTAGAATATCAGGGCAGTTTTCCTTGATAATTTCTTGAAAGATGATGTCTAGGCTCTTTTTTTTGATCATGACTTTCAGGTAGTC
>JAQQSK010010398.1:0-12700 GCA_028658325.1 Potorous gilbertii | reverse complement strand
CACAACACGACTATTATGGAAGTCATTTGCAAAACTACACAGATATGGCCTATATTGAATTGCCTGCCTTCCCAAAGGGAATGGGTGGGGAGGGAGGGATGGGGAGAAACTGGAACTTAAAGTTTTAGGACCAACTGTTGAGTATTGTTCTTGTTACTAGGAAATAAGAAATACAGGTAATGGGGAATAGAAAGTTATCTGGCCCTACAGGACAAAAGAGAAGATGGGGTAAGGGAAGGGAGGCATAATAGAAGAGAGGACAGATTGGTGATATGGGTAATTAGAATGTCCAGTGTATTGGGGAGGGGGGAGGGGAAAAATGGGGAGAAAATTTTGGAACCCAAAATCTTGTGAAAATGAATGTAAAAAGTTAAATAAATTTATTTAAAAAAAAAAAATTTAGGTCTTCTGACACTCTTTCAGATCTGCCAGGTACCTGATTCTGAAGTGTTGACCGACTTTACCACAAGATTAGATTAAAGCATATTAAAGAACACAAAATTAAAAAAAAAAAAAATTTAAAGCCAAGGCAGTTAATCACTAAAGAAATCAAATGAAAATGGTACCAGTGAAGACATCTTTTCCACTTCAGGCCCTAAGTGAAATAAACAGAATAACCAAGATATTCCTTGATCTTGCTTTTCCCAGAAATTTAGAATCCCTTAGGACTTCAGAATCTTTCCTTCTTTCTCTAACGGTCTGTATCTGAGTGCAGAGGTCTACCTTGCAAGGTCGAAAACGAGGAGTAAGAAAAAAGCCTGGAAAGCTGGATGGGATGTAAGACTATGCAGCTCTTTCTCATGACCTTTTTGTTCTTGTTCTTTGCTCTTCTTTGGCTCTTGATCCCTTTGTGGTCTTTTCTGACATTTTTTATTTGCCCCTTTCCTTTTGGTACCATTTTGTTTTCCTTAGTTCCTACAGGGTCTCCCTCATTCCTTCCTTCCTATTCCCTTGACTTCAAGCATTACATTCCATGACAAACTCTTGGTATAACTCTTTCCATTTGTCTGTTGGACATTTCAAAGTGGATATCCTTGAGATATCTCAATTCAACATGTCTGAAACTGAACTTTACCCTAAACTTTCTCTTCCAAATTTCCCTATTTACATTATATTTATGTTCCCTATTTATATTTACCACCATCCTTCTAGTCTCCTGGATTTGGAACTTCGGCTTCACTTTCCCTTATGCCACATGTAGTTACTTGCCACGTTTTGCCTTTTGTGCCTTCACAACATCTGTAGCATCTGAGCCCTTCTCTCTACTGAGCAATCACCTTAGTCAGAACCTCCTCACCTCTCACCAAGATTATTGCAAGAGCTTCCTAATTATTCTCCTTGCCTCAATTGTCTCTCTCCAGCTCATCCTACAGTCAAAGTAATTTAATATTCAAATAATTTAATGTGTTAATCCTTAAACACAGTCCATGGGATTCCCCTACTCAATCAACTCCAGTGGTTTCCTGTTGCCTCTAGAATAAAATAAAACTTCCTTAATTAGCTTTCAGGGGCAGTTAAGTGGCACAGTGCCTGGCCTGGAGTCAAGAAAACTTCTCTTCCTGAGTTCAAATATGATCTCAGACACTCATTAGCTGTGTGACCCTGGGCAAGTCATTTAACTCTGTTTTCCTCAGTTTTCTCACCTGTAAAATCAGCTAGAGAATGAAATGGCAAACCATTCCTAGTATCTTTGCTGAGAAAACTCCAAATGGGTGTTCAACAACAAACAATAACTTTCTAAAGTCCTATACAATCAAACCTCAATCTATGTCTCTAACTTCAGTGGATATTACCCTTCTTCCCACTCTCTGTGATTCAGCCAAACTGGCCTTTTCTCTCTTTAACAAATGCAGAACTCCATATCTCATGTCTGAGTCTTTGTACTGGCCAAAGTGAACATGGTATAAGAGTAGGCTCCTCTACCCCCAGTTAAATACAATCTCACAAGATCCAAACATCAGACTGAATCAGCCAATCAATCTAAACTAAATGTGAATAAGTCCTTAAGTCAATTTGGAAGGATCATGGGGCTCTGAGTAACTAGATAAAAACAGGATAGCACACAGGAAGATACCTTATATCTTAGCTGAATGACTCAGACACACCTAGGGATCTACATATACCATAGCAAGCCAGTTTGGAATTTTATATTCCAACAACAGGCCATTAGAGTGGTGGTTTGAGTTGATTACTAAAATACTTCTAGGAGGGAATTTGCTCATTGCTGTAGTGAGAACAGAGTTTCTCTGCTGCCCAGGTGACAATCTGGTAAATTTCAAAAGGTCAGGAGATCTGGAATACACACTGGTGTCAATAGGAGTGTCCCCCTAGCAACAGTGGCTGACAGTAGAATCTGCACCAAGAGCTGAGATACACTAAGGAAAAGCAGCTTCTGGACTCTACAAAAGCAAGAACCCTTGAAGCCCAGCGGCCAGCTAAGCCTAAGGTAACTTCACGATGACTCCATGAAAGAAGAAAAGAATTCCAGCAACCAAGAGCTGTGAGTTTACCTTTTGTTGGCCGCCATGAGTTCTCTAAGTTTGAGCTCATTCTTCTTGGGGAATTTCTGTGTGCAAGGAGAGAATGTGCCTCCAGCTTGGGAGAATTGTTTCTCTAATAACTGTCCTTGCTGTATCTGCTTTATAAATACCCTTTCTAGAAGCTGATTAAATCTACGGGATGATAATCTATGGAAAGCACAACCGGGGGGCTCAAGAACGACACTATTAGAAGATACCAGGGAACCTCAGAGTAATCCCTAGAATCCTAATAATTAATTAATTAATAATTACTAGTAATCCTAGTAATCCCTAATGGTAGTAGCAAGCCACATTCTGGGAACCTGGTCTACTAATTCCAGTGCAGTTGGGACAAATGAACCTAAGAGGAACCTTAGGGGATGACTCATTCAATATCATCATTTTACAGATGAAGAAACCTGAAGCTCACAGAAATTAAATGATTTGCCTGAACCCAAGTCTTTCTGACTTCAAGTCCCGCACTCTATACCCCAGGGTCATATGCAGTATACAAATATACACCACTATTTTCAAGGGGAGATCACTGTTTATGAGGACCACTTTTTAGGAATGTTCGAGAGGTGATACGTGGGGGATAACAGATCACATCTTAGTAAGAGAAAATGATGACTACAAAGACCCATTATTATAAAAATTTAACCATCTAGACTTCATATACTCTTGTAAGTGAAACACAGACTAGATGCCTTTAATATGTCCTATTGAAGAGGAATGAGAATGCAACAGACAATAACAGGGGAGGAGTCTGTGCTTAGGACAGAGATCATAGGATAATAGATTTAAATCATGACCACATGTAACAGGATTAGAATCACAGATTTAGATTTGGAAAGGACTCTAGAAACTATCTTGTCTAAACTCATTTTTCAGGTGAGGAACCTTAGACTAAGGAGGCTGACTGACTTGCCCAAGGTCACACGGGTACTCAGCATCAGAGACTTAATTTTAACCCAAGTCTTCCGACTCCAGAGTCAGTATGTTTTCTACTGTGATTGAAGGATGTATGATTTGGGGATTGAGGTTTGAGGAAAATATTAGTTCCTGGAGGGAGGGGATAGTGGCAAAGTGCTAAGGGGTCTCCATAATCCCATCGTAATATGATGTAGCCTCTTTGAAACTGCCTTCCAGATTAAGCTTGGCACTTTCTGAGGTTCTGTGGAATATGCCAATGGAACATACCAGAGCAATAAGCTGCTGCAAACTTTTCTGAAGTGACAGCTGCTTCTGGTGAGTGGGTGGGGATGAAGCAGGGCAGGCTGGTATGAATTAAGGTAGGGACATTATGTTTCTCTTTCATGAATCCCTTTTCAGAGTTGGCATCCTACCATTCTTTTAACAATGCTCTGTACTGTATTGGCTCACCTCCACCTGTTCCAGTGGATTGTAGTTTATCTCCGAATTAGCTACTTCCATACCAGCTCACCTCTCCATTCACAGGCAGAGTCATCCTCCTTTTCTTCCCCTCCCTCAGCCCTTCCCTAACCCAGTGATTACTAAATAGTAATTGTTTCTCTTTTACCCAGGAACCCTAAGGGTCTTCCTCTTCCAGTTTGATTTGTTTTCTGATTAAAGGCATCATCTCTGGGAGTATCTCACTCAAAGTGAGAATGTGATAAGACCTTAGCCTGAAAGGGCCAAGGTCTCACATTGCATGCTGGGTCATCTCCAGTCATCCTGATGAATATCAGGCCACTGGACCCAGATGGCTCAAGAGAAGAAAGGGAGGTTAGTGAACTTGCACAGCCCTCATTCACTCAAATCAAAGTCAACTGCAAGTCATGTCATCATCTTGATGTCATGGTCCTCTTTGAGAATGAAGGACAAACACAACACAATGAGTCAAAGGTCTAAGGAGCACAGATACCTTTTAGGGTGTTTCTAGGGGCGCTTAAACCATCAGACTCTCCAAATTCTCATTTATTCATAGACTGGCTTCCTTCTATGACAAGGATCAAAACCATTGGATTGTTGGAGAGGATCAAAGAACTCCCTTGTCCTGAGATTTAATTCTATAATTTGCCCTCTAGGTAGAACAGTCTCAATGAATCTCCTTTAGGGGAGCATAGATCCCTCCCATTGAAACCAGAACTCCAGCCATTCCTTCCTTGACCATCTTTTTGTTCATCCTGACCCCAATAGATACAAAGAGAAATTGTGGCAATAAGACTGAAAAAAATCATATGGCCATGGCTTCAGAATGCCAGAAAAAAATGGATCCTTGTCAGGAATGTTGAATTACTTTGTTAGCCACTGATTTGATCCTGAACAGTGAGTATCATAAGCTTTGGTCTTACTTAAAAGACAAAAAAAATTTTAAGGGGAGAGGGGAAGTCAAGTGCACCATGTTTTGGAAGCAGGATGGTCTAATGTTTGTGGAAAAAAATTGGAAGATGGAACTCCCAGATGTACCATGTTCTTCATCTTTCAGAAGTAGAAACAGCAACCTGATTTGAGGTCAGAAAATTTTCTGCTCTAATCTTGGTGCAGCTATGAAGTTATACTACTCAGAGCTTGCTTCTCCCTCCAAATATACAAGCAAATCAACAAGCTATTTTCAAAGCTGTTCTGCTTCTTTGCCTCCCTTCTTCTCTTCCATTCATTTTTAAGATAGCTTCAATGACTCTCTTTTCTTACATTTCTTCTCTTTCTCTCTCCAATCATCTTGTTGCTAATTTTTTTTCTCCTCATTCCCACTCCTTTCCCGACCCCCAAAAAAATGAAAGGAAGAAAAATAATCCCTTGTATCAAATATGCACATCCAAGCAAAATAAATCCCCACATTAGCCATGTCCTAAAGGAAGGGAAAGAACATTTTATAAGTGCCTACTACGTTACAGGCACTGTGCTAAGCACTTAACAAATGTTATTTTAGTTGACTCTCACAACAGCCCTGGAATGTGGATACAATTATTAACCCTGTTTTACAGTAGAGAAAATTGAGGCACACAGATTAATGACTTGCCCAAGGTCACACAGCAAGTAAGTGTCTGAGACTGAATTTGAACTCAGGTCTTCCTGACTTCAGGGTTCTATCCATTGAACTCACTGGTTGCCTCTGTTAGAAAATAGGCAGCAGGCCTATTAGTTCCATCACAGATCTTCTAGAATGTTGTGGTCATTGTGGTCAATACATTTATCATGGTTCTCAAGAATTTCTGAACTGTTTTCCTTTGAAATGTTGAGGTTATTGTATAAATTGTCTCCAGATTCAGCTTACTTCATTCTGCATCAGTTCAAACTAGTCTTTCCAAATTTCTCTCAAACTGTCCTTTTGTCTTTTTTTTACAACAAAATAATGTTCCATTACATTCATGTACCTCCCCAATTCATGAGTGCCCTTTTAGTTGCCACTATAAAAAGAGGTACAATAAATATTATACATATATATTGTGTGTGTGTGTATATATATACGTATGTATATATCTGGGTCCTTTTCCTCCTTATTTGAGCTTTATGAGGGATATAGGCCTGGTATTGGTGATACATGGTTAACTGATTTTTATGGGTATAATTCCAAATTGCTTTCCAGAATGAATGGACCAGTTCATAGCTCCAGCAACAGTATATCAGAACAACTATTTTCTCATAGCCCCTCCAACAAATGTAATCTTCCTTTTTTGTCATTTTTGCCAACCTGATGGGTATGATGTAGAACTTTAACATTGCTTAAATTTTCATTTCTTTAACTATTAATGTTTTATACCATTCTAAAAAATATATCTGTTGATACCTTGGATTTCTTACTTTGAGAAAATACTATTCAGATTCTTTGACTCTTTATTTATTGGGGAATGGCTCTAGTTCCTTCATATTTGAATTATTTCCTATGATGCATATAACTTGTAGCAGAGAAATTTGTTTCAAGAATTTTCTTCCCTAATTAATCACTTTCCTCCTAATTTTGTTTATGCAAAAACTTTTCTGTCATATAATCTGAATTGTCCATTTTATCTTCTGTGATCTATCCCAGGGCTTCTTAAACTTTTTCCACTTGTGAGTATTTTAGTGCTTTTTAAACTCTGGGTTGCCACCCCTCAGTTTAAGTAGCAATGACTTATCCACATCCTTAGTAGCAACAGATATTTTCTTCTTTAATGCTCTTAATTCATTTATAATGTGACCTTTTATATATATAAGCCATGTATCTATTTGGAAGTTATTTTCATGCATAGTATACTATAGATGTTGTTATAAACCTAATTTCTGCCAAGTTGTTTTCCAGTTTTCCCAGAAGTTTTTGTTAAATAGTGAATCCTTGACCCAGTAGTTGGGTTCTCTAGGTTTATTGAACAGTATTCTATTGAGTTTGTTTATTTCTACTTGTTGGATACCTAATTTGCTCCAGTGATCAATTTCTATATTCTTCCATCAGTGCTAAATTGTTTCAGTGATTAATGCTTTGCACCATAATTTGAGATATGATATTAAGATGATATACTCCCCCTTCCCACTTTTAAAAAAAATACTTTTATTTTTTCCAATTACATATAAAGACAGTTTTCAACATTCATTTTTTATAAAATTTTGAGCTACAAATTTTTTCTCCCTCCCAATATAGCAATCAATCTGATGTAGTTTCTACATATGTAAACATATGTATGTAATTATGTAAACATATTTCCACATCAGTCATGTTGTGAAAGAAGTCTTGGATCATTGTATTGCTGAGAGAGCTAAGTTAATTATAGTTGATTATAGCACAGTGTTGCTATTCCTGTGTATGATGCTCTCTTGGTTGTACTCATTTTACTCAGCATCAGTTCATATACGCTTTTCTTGGTTTTTCTGATATCTATCGGCTCATCATTTCTTATAGCATAATAGTATTCTATTATATTCACATACCATGACTTCTTCAGCCATTTCCTGATTCCCCTCAATTTCCAATTCTTTGCCGTCACATAAAAAGCTGCTATAAATATTTTTGTACATGTAGGTTCTTTCCCCCTTTTTTTATGATCTCTTTATGATACAGACCTAGTAGTGGTATTGCTGGATTAAAGCATACGCACAGTTTGATTGCCCTTTGGACATAGTTCCAAATTACTCTTCAAAATGATTAGATCAGTTCACAACTCCAGCAACAATGCATTAGTGTCACAATTTTCTCACATCATCCCTAACATTTATGATTTTCATTTTCTGTCATGTTAGTCAATCTGATAGGCATGAGGTGGTACTTCAGAGTTGTTTTAATTTGCATTTCTCTAATTAGTAGTGATTTGGAGCATCTTTTCATATTACTATATGTAGCTTTAATATCTTCATCTGAAAACTGCCTGTTCATAACCTTGACCATTTATCAATTGGGGAATGACTTGTATTCTTATAAATTTGACTCAATTCTCTATATATTAGAGAAATTAAACCTTTATCAGAAACACTGGCTGTAAAAATTGTTTCCCTGATTTCCTTCTTAACGTGGTTGCATTGGATTGTTTGTGCAAAACTTTTTTAATTTAATGTGATCAAAATTTTCCATTTTGCATTTCGTAATATTCTCTATCTCTTGTTTGGTTGTAAATTTTCCCTTCTCCGTAGATCTGACAAATAAACTATTCTTTGCTGTCCTAATTTTCTTATGGCATCCCCCTTTATATTTAAATCATGTACCCATTTTGACTAGATCCTGGTATACAGTGTGAGATGTTGGTCTGTGCTTAGTTTCTGCCATACTATTTTTCAATTTTCCTAGCAATTTTTGTCAAATAGTGAACTCTTATCACAGAAACTGGAGTCTCTGAGTTTATCAAACAGTAGATTTACTATAGTCATTTACTATTGTATCTTATATACCTAATCTGTTCACTGATCCATCACTTTTTTTTTAGCCAATACCAATTAGTTTTGAGGATTACCACTTTATAATATAGTTTTAGATCTGGTATAGCCAGACCACTTCCTTTGCATTTTTTCATTAATTCCCTTGATATTCTTTACCTTTTCTTCCCCAGATGAAGTTTGTTATTATTTTTTCTAGCTCTATAAAATAATTTTTGGTAGTTTGTTTAACATGGCGCTGAATAAATTAATTTAGGTAGAATTGTCATTTTTATTATAATAGCTTGGCTTGCCATGAGCAATTGCTATTTTTTCACTTGTTTAGACCTGACTTTATTTGTGTGAAGTGTTTTATAATTGTGTTCATATAGTTCCTGAGTTTGTCTTGGCAAGCAGACATAGATGTTTTATATTGTCTAAAATTATTTTAAGTGCTATTTCTCCTTCTGTCTCTTGCTGCTGAGCTTTGTTGTTAATATATAGAAATGCTGGTGATTTATGGGGGTTTATTTTTTATCCTACAACTTCACTAAATTTGTTAATTATTTCAAGTAGTTTTTTAGTTGATTCTCTACAATTTTCTCAGTGTACCACCTTCCCACTTTTAAAATTTACTTCCCTCGAAAAAAATCTTTGCAGTAGTCAGTTTTTATGATAGAGATCTATCCAAGATATAAAAGTAACTAATTCAAATTTATAACAATAAGAGCCATTCCCCAAAAGATAAATGATCAAAGAATAGGAATAGGCAATTTTCAAAGGAAGAAACCAAAGCTATCAACAATTATTTGTAAAGATGTTCCAAATCACTAACAATTAGAGAAGTATAAATTAAAGAGACTCTGAGGTTCAAATTGCCATCAAATTGGCAAAGACAAAAGAAAATGACAAAGTTAGAGAAACTTAGGGAAAACAGACACCTTTATGCACTCCTGTAGATCTATTAATTGGTCCAATCACTCTGGAAAGCAGTTTGGAACTGTGCCCCCAAACTCTGCATATTGTTTGACCCAATACTACTACTAGACCTTTACCACAAAGATATCAAAGAAAGAAGATAAGGACCTATATGAACAAAAGTAGTCATAGCAGCTCTTTTCATAGTAGACCAAAACTAGAAACTAAGGGGGTATCCTCTTCTGTGGAATGGATAAACAAATGGTGGTGTATAAATGTAATGGAATATTATTGTACTACAAGGAATGATGAAATAGATAATTTCAGAGAAAACTGGGAAGATATCTATGAATTAATGCAGAGTAAAGTGAATAGAACTTGGAGAACAATTTATGTAATGACAACATTACAGAGAATGCAACTTTGAAAGACTTTAGAACTCTGATTAATGCAGCTAAATTCAGGGGACTGAAGATTAATTATGTCACCTTAGTTAAAAGGCAAAATCAGACATGTTTCTGGATATAGCCAATATAGAAATTTGTTTTATTGGACTGTGCATATTTATTATGAGTTTGTTTTTAATTATTCAGTGGAGGCAGTGGGAGAGAAGAATGAAAATGTTTTTAAAAATAAATAACATTTTTAAAATTATTGCCCTTGAAATCCTTGATCTTTTGTTGCTATAGATGAATTTTAGTTGTTTTCCCCAACTCTATAATGTAATCCCTTAGTATTTTGATTGGCATGGTACTGGATAATTAACTTAGGAAATACTGATATTTTTATAATACATGCCCAACCATGCAGCTCACAGCAACTATGGGAAATTAATGTCTAATTATTCAGGTCTTTCTTTATTTCAGTAAAAAGTATTTTATAGTTGTATTCATATAGTTGCTGTGTGTGTCTTGGTAGATAGATTCTCAAATATTTCACATATTCTGCAATTATTTGGAATAGATTTTCTCTTTCTTATTTTTCCTCAACAACTAGATTTTATTGGTAACATATAGAAAGGCTGATTATTTGTGTGAATTTAATTTATATATCCTATTACTTTGCTAAAATAATTGTTTTAATTAATTTTTAAATTGCCTCTCTAGGATTCTCCAAAGCCCATCATATCTGCTGATACTTTATTTCTTCTTTGCCTGTGTTTATACCCTCAATTTCTTCTTTTGTTGAATTGCTATAGCTAACTTTTCTAGAAATACATCAATTGATAGTGGTGATAATATACTTTCTTGCTTTATCTCTGATCTTATTGGAAAGATCTCTTAATTTATCCCCATTACATATAATGCAGGCTATTGATTTTAGAAAGTTACCACTTACCATATAAGGGAAGGATGCATTTATTCCTATTTGTTTTAATGTTTTGTTTTTTAACAGAAATGAATGATATATTTTGTCACAAGCTTTTTCTGCATCTATTATATTATTATATACTTATTATTTTTGTTATTGATATCTATTATTTTTATATCTTTCCTAATGTTGAACCAACCCTTATACTAGTACAAATCAACACTGGTCATAGCATATGATCTTTTAGTTATGTTATTAGAGTAATTTTATCACTTCACTGCATGATACAAAAAAGGTTAAAAAAAAAAAAACCTTGCTCTAACTTGTCCTAAGAAATCTCTCTCCTTAGCTTTTGATATAGGCTCTTAAGAGGATACAATTTTTTTTCTCTAAACAGGCACCCTCTAGCACTAACTCCATCACTGACCATTATCCACTCATTTGGCTCAGCAGAGAGTCCTTTCTTTGGAGCCTGGTCATACCAGTCCTCTTACAGATATCATCTTTCTGGGGTTCACAGCACATATTTGCATTATAAGAACAACTCCCATCTTGCCTAAGGAAATCACTAAGAACTTCTTAAAAACACCCTAAAATACTTAAGAACCTACATTTATACAATCTCCTTTTGGGGAAAGAGGAAATGTTTTCACTCCTCCAGCACTCATCCCAAAGCCCATTCTGGAAAATTATCCATCCATCTTTTCCCTCTTATAATATTTTCATTTCTTCACCGTGGCTTTTCTTTGCCAGCTAGCATAAAGAAACTGACTTAATAAGCCAATTGATACTAAGGTGTGAATGTTTGATTGAAAAATGCTCTTCTTCACTGGAAGATGCCCCAGATGCCAAGAAAATGTTAACACATACAAAAAAAAAAATGGTGACATTTCAGTTAGATTGCCAGATTTATGGAAGGGGTGGGAATGGATATATTCTGCGGCTAGAGAGGGCTTTTTCTGGTGTCAAAGGTGGAAGGAACACCTCATTTGGGGTCAGAAGATTTTCTGGTACTAGAAATGTTAGCTGTAGCAATTACACAAGATAAAGAAATTGAAGGAATAAGAATAGGCAAACAAGAAACTAAGTTATCACTCTTTGCAGATGATATGATATACTTAGAGAATCCCAGAGATTCAAGTAAAAAACTACTTGAAATAATAAACAACTTTGGCAAAGTTGTAGGTTACAAAATAAATCCACACAAATCTTCTGCATTCCTATATATTAGCAGCAAAGTCCAACAGCAAGAGATAGAAAGAGAAATCCCATTTAAAGCTAGGATAGACACTATAAAATACTTGGGAGTTTACCTGCCAAAACAAACCCAGAGACTATATGAACACAATTACAAGACACTTTTTGCACAAATAAAGTCAGATTTAAGTGGAAAAACATCATTTGCTCATGGGTAGGCCGAGCTGATATAATAAAAATGACAATTCTATCTAAATTAATTTACTTACTTAGTGTCATACCAATTAAACAATAAGATAATTATTTTCTAGAGCTGGATAAAATAATATCAAAATTCATCTGGAAGAACAAAAGGTCCAGAATATCAAAGGGACTAATGAAAAGAAATGCTAGGTAACGTGACCTAGCACTACCAGACCTCAAATTGTACTATAAAGCAGCAATTATCAAAACCACTTGGTACTGGCTAAGGAACAGGTAGACAAGTGGAATAGGATAGGTACTCAAGACATAGTAGGCAAGGAAGATAGCAACCTCCTGTTTGATAAACCCAAGGACCCCAACTTCTGGGATAAGAACTCATTGCTCAACAAAAATTGCTGGGAAAACTAGATAACAGTGTGGTGGAAACTAGGCATAGACCCATGCCTGACAACGTACACAAAAATAAAGTCCAAATGAAAACAAAATCTAGGCATAAAGATTGATACCATGGACAAACTGGAGAAGCAAGGAATAGTGTATTTATCAGATTTATGGAGAAGGGAAGAATTTTTTACTAAAGAAGAGATAGAAAGCATTATGAAATACAAGATGGATAATTTTGATTACATTAAACTGAAAAGTTTTTGCACAACCAAACCCAATGCAACCAAAATTCAGAGGGATGTAGTAAATTGGGAAAGAATTTTTACAGCTAATCTCAGGGATAAAGGCCTCATTTCTAGAATATATTGAGAGCTGAGTCAAATGTA
>JAQQSK010010397.1:0-12700 GCA_028658325.1 Potorous gilbertii | reverse complement strand
TTTTGGATCTCTTTCAGGCGGTGATCAGTGGATTCCTTGAATACTTATTTTGCCCTCTGGTTCTAGAATATCAGGGCAGTTTTCCTTGATGATTTCATGAAAAATGATGTCTAGGCTCTTTTTTTGATCATGGCTTTCAGATAGTCCTATAATTTTTAAATTGTCTCTCCTGGCTCTATTTTCCAGGTCAGTTGTTTTTCCAATGTGATATTTCACATTCTCTTCCATTTTTTCATTCTTTTGGTTTTGTTTTGTGATTTCTTGGTTTCTCATAAAGTCGTTAGCCTCCATCTGTTCCATTCTAATTTTGAGAGAACTATTTTCTTCAGTGAGCTTTTGAACCTCCTTTTCCGTTTGGCTCATTCTGCTTTCGAAAGCAGTCTTCTCTTCCTTGGCCTTTTGAACCTCTTTTGCCAATTGAGTTAACCTATTTTTCAAGGTGTTATTTTCCTTAGCATATTTTTGAGTCTCCTTTAGCAAGGTATTTACCAGTTTTTCTTGCTTTTCTTGCATCTCTTTCATTTCTCTTCCTAATTTTTCCTCCACTTCTCTAACTTGATTTTCAAAATCCTTTTTGAGCTCTTCCATGGCCTGAGGCCATTGAATATTTATTTTGGATATTTGGGATACAGAAGCCTTGACTTCTATGTCTTTCCCTGGTGGTAAGCATTGTTCTTCCTCATCAGAAAGGAAGGGAGGAGATATCTGTTCACCAAGAAAGTAACCTTCTATGGTCTTATATTTTTTTCCCTTTTCTGCGTGTTTTCCTAAACAGTTACTTGACTTTTGAGATTCCTTTCCACACCCACCTCACCTCCAGATCTACCCAGGTAGTGCTTGGGGTTTGAGATTCAAATGCTGCTTCCCAGCCTCAGGGCTTTCAGTGGAGGCAGGGCTGCTATTCAGTGTGAAATTAAGTTTAGCTGCTTGGGTCAGGGCAGGGCCGCCTCACAGGGCTCAGTTCCCTCAGGGGGTTTATGTGGAGACCTTCAATAATGGATCTGAGCTTCTGCCTGCTTTGGCAGCCCCTGTCTGCTGCTACCTCTTCTGCTGGCTCCTGAGGGGGCCTGAGTTATGGAGACACCCCACTCCCCTCTTGGCCAGCCAAACAGGCTCTTTCACTGATCTTTGCACCTGTGGGTGGAGGGACCTGTGTGACCGCTGGAGATTCCATCCTTGAAGCCTGCTCGGATCTGCTCCTCTCGGTACTGAGGCCAAGGCAGGGCTGAGCTCTGCTCTGGGTCCAGTGTAATGGACCTTTGGTGCAGGTTTTTTAGGACTCTCTGGAACAGAAATCTCCTCCACTCCAGACTTCCACTGCAACTTCCGCTGCTCCAGAATTTGTTGGGAGTTCTTTTTTACCGATATTTTATGGGCTGTGTGTTAGGAGCTAGCATGTGTGTGTCTTTCTACTCCACCATCTTGGCTCCTCCCCCTGATGAACTGTTTTGTTGGTTGTCTAGAAAGTGATGAAGAAAACAATATTGTGTTTTGTGCATGCATTTTTTTTCCTTTCTGGAGAGTCAATTGTTAAATATTTCCCAGCCTATAGCCTAATCTTCTTTTCTGAAACTTCTATCTAAGTTCTCCTAGTTCTCATTTGTGGGGGCAAGCAGAACAAAGCTCAACCCTTCCATCCACCTCAGTAAACTTCAGTTTATTGGCTCCCTATTACCTCCACAGAGTTCTTAACCTGGGATCTTTAGACACCTCTCACCCACAAAGAGCTAATGCGAAAATTCAAGGGGTAGGTAAGCTTAAATGGGGAAAAACTTACATCTTGATTTTCACTAAACCTTAGTTTCTTTTGTAACCCCATGTGTTTTATTTTATGCACTTAACAAACATTCTAAGAAAGATAGGCTGCACCAAACTGCCAAAGGGGTCAAAGATATTAAAAAAAGGTTAAGAACCTAGTAATAAATATGAACTTACCGGCATTTAAAGCTCTTCAAAATCTGGACTCTTCCCACCTTTTTTACTTTACTCTCTTCTGCACACTCTGGGATCCAGCCTGACTGTCTTACTTGCTTTTTTGTACAACATGACATTCCATCTCCCACCATCATGCCTTTATCCAGGCATTTCTCTGTATTCCCTTCTAATTTCTGCCTCATGAATTCACTGTTTTTCTTTAAGACTCAGCTCAAATTCTGCCTTCTACCTGAAACCTTTCCTGATCCCTCAGCTACTGGTGTCTTCCTTTCGAAAATTTGTTTTCATTCAGTATGTATAAAAATAGTCCTTCCTCCTGCTTCTTTGGAAAAAGAATCAATAATTATAACCCTTTCAGTAAAATGGGAAACCATTACACTTAAGGTCCCTTAAGGATCACCCGGCCTTACTATCTGCACCCCATTTCCTCAGCCCATAGTCCATGACACAGATGGACACAGTGGATAGAACACTAGAAATGGATTCAGAAAATCTGGATTTGAATCCTGCCCCTTCCAGGAATTAGCTATACGACTAACAGCAAGTCTCTTTGGGTTTCCTCTGCAACATGATAGGATTCATCTAAACCAAAAGTTCTTCATCCTTTTGCATGTGTATGATGGATGCCATCTCAGCAGAACGTTTTTTAAAAATGGAAGGAATTCCTAAACATCATAGTGAAAACAGAGATGTATTTTTTCCCATCCAAATTCATGGAGTCTTGAATTCTATCTGTGTTGTCTGTCATGCTTTGTAGACCCCATGTTAAGAATCTGATCTCTAAGGTCCCTTTAAGTTGACATTCTGTGATATCATGAATTTAAAACAAAATAGGAGAAATTCTCCCACCTTTGGTTCAAGAAGTGGTGATATCAGGAGGCAGCAAGCATAGCCCCTCTGATTTGGGGCTGTTCTTCTCCCTTCACATTCCATTTCCTGTCTGTTCCACATGCTTGGAATATCCTCCTCTTAACTTGTACCTCCTAGAATCCCTAGTTTCCTTCAGAGCTCAGTTCAAACGCTATATTCTACATGAGGCATTCCCAGGTATGCCACCCGATGTCCTGAACTGCCTTGTATAGCCTTACTACATGTTGTCTGCCCTATTAGAAGGTAAGCACCTTGAGGCAAGGACTGCCTGGCACATAGTACAATGGACTTAATCAATGCTTCTTGATGGTTTGAGAACCAGACAGGTCCAGAGCCAGGTTAGGATATGCGCAGTTGGACTGGATGGAGGCAATTTGAGACTCCTCTGATAAAGCCTGAAATCCTCCAGAAGCATGAGATCAATTGGCTTCCCTCCCTACCCTTTGTCCCCCAGAAGCCTGGCACAGTCTGTAGGGAGCTGTTCTCCTTGAAGCACAAGGACCAAGGCTTATGCCATTCCATATGGAATGACTCTGTGCTCCCTTTAAATCTGATGGAGGCAGGAAGGGGTGTGTGTGTGTGTGTGTGTGTGTGTGTGTGTGTGTGTGTGTGTAAGCACCAGATTTCCAGCCCATCAGTTGGTGATGAGCTGATGGAAGGAGAGATACATGTGGCTAGGGCAGAAGGGGCCAGACAGGAAGGGGTGGGTGGCAGCTTCCTGACTCATGGCTTTGGAGGCTTTGCCTGGGCCCAAGTCTCTCTGTGCCCCTTTCCTCCACATATATAGGCACACACATGAACATGCATGTGCATGCAATACATGTATATAAAACAGATATGTATGTAACAATATAAATGCATATACATGTGTATATGCACATGCGTGCACACACATACATACACATTCCCTACCTATCCCTCCTGTCTCTTTTTATATTTATGCACATATATACATACATGTAAAATTTCTATGCTCAGATACACATAATATAAACATGTGTGCAACACAGGCATGCATATATGCACATATTTTCTCTCTTTTGTCTAGATTAGGTACAAGGGGTAGACGGATTTCTGGTGACAGCTTCACTTATGGAATTGTTGGATATTTGTGAAAGAGACCTTGATGAACTCTTTGGATTCTACTTCAACAAAATGATCCCCGTCCTAGTCATGGTGATTGGAAAGACTGGGCAAGGGCAAGGATCTGGGAAGTCAGGGCTAGGTATGGAATTAAACAATTAAAGCCCTTCTCTTCTCAAATCCTTCCTAGACTGCAGCCATAACTCCCTGACTCTCATGGTGAACATCTTTGCCTCCTGCTTTCCTAAGGAAATGAAAGACATCCACTGGGAGCTCTCCTGTCTCTCCTACCTCCTCCATACCTCAAAACCCCTTTATATTGCCAGGTATCCTTTTCTCTTTGAAAAGAAGAGATAGTCCTTCTTCTCAAGGTCAGTCTCTCTAATTGTGTCTTTAATCCCATCTCCTCTAGTCTCATGGACGCTACCATACATCCTCTTCTCTTCTCCCTCTGAGTCTACACTGTCTTCTTTTGTGAGCTCATCTCCTCCCATGACTTCAAGTATTCTCTTTGATGACTCCCAAATCAAGATGTCCATCCTTAATCTGTCTCTTGAACTCATTCCAAATAATCAACTTGTCTTCTCAACATCTCTTGGATGTCCTGTGAGGATCTCATGGCATTACAAAATCTCCAAATTGGAAAGAATCTAGTATTACCTAAAATTAAATAAAAATTTCCTCTCTAAGATGTATGTCAAGGATCTAGCCTTTGTATGAAGATCTTCAAAGAGAGGGAGTCATTATATCCAAAGAGAGCCCAGTCCAACTTTAGATAGCTGTAATTGTTAGAAACTTTTTTGCCCCTAGGTCAAACCTACATGGCACAGAACAGATTAGGGGCACTAAATGCCCTACATTATTTCCGAAATTCAATCTATCCCACTCCTTTTCTACTCACTTTTGAATCCAGCTCATTGACCACCTATAGTACCTGGACTATAGGTGTAGTCTATGGAGTGATCCGCCAACTTAAGGGATCACCCCATGCCATAGGACATGAAATTGTATGCTGTAGTCTGGAAAGTTCTTTCTTCACCTTGTATCTCCAAGGCTTAGCACAGTGCCTAGCTCCTTGAGGGCAGGGGTCATTTTTGCGTTTTCTTTATTTCCTTTGGATGCAATAAAATTCTTGGCACATAGTAAATGCTTACCAAATGATTGCTTATCTATTGACTGATCTTACTATTTAAAAAAAGTCTCAGTTTCAAAGTGTTTTCCTCACAACAATTCTGTGAGATAGTAATTATTATAGTTTCCACTTTTTTGTGTTTTTATTGATCTGTCATTTTTTATATTAAAAACATGTTTCCATTTGACATATGAAAACACTAAAGCTCAGAGGCTAGAAATGACTTCCCTTGGTAACTCAGCTAGAAAATTGAAAAGTCAAGATTTGAACTCAGGTTGTTTGGTTCCAAGTACAATGTTCCTTCCATTGCTTTAGGCTATTGATGGGAGTATGGATAGGAATAGAAATGATCATTGCCAATGTCTTTAGTCAAACCTATCCTTTCCCCATCCCAGGACCTTTCAGCTAGGAAGATTGGACTCTTGAAGATACTGGGACCTGTGCCTGGGGAGTTCTGGGACAACCTGCCCTGCTTTAATCCAGGAAGATCTCTGAGGTTCATTTTCACAGCATCCTAGTGCTATAAGAGAGCTCAGAGACCATGAAGTGGGATCAACACCTTCTATAACTTCTCCCTCCCCACAAGAGGTCATTTAGTTTCCTCTTATATACCTTCTAAGGATGGGGAACTCATTATCTCCTGAGACAGCTATTTTGTAATAGCAGTAATTGTTTGGAGGTATTTCTATAAATGGAGCCCTAAATCTACAACTTATATATCTTGGCATCTCCAAAGACTTTTCAGCTTTCAGACCATCTCTAGATTCCTTGTGTGGTAAAGATTAGGGTCAGAGGGAAGGATAGAGGAAAAGAAAGAGATAGAGATAGAGAGAGAAAGAGAGACAGAGAGACAGAGAGAGACAAAGACAGAGACAGACAGAGAGACAGAGACAGACAGAGAGAGAGACAGAGAGACAGAGAGAGACCAAGAGAGAGACAGAGACAGAGAGAGAGAGAGAGAGGAGAGAGAAGGAAGGAGGACAGGAGAGAAGAGAGAAAAAATGAAAGGGAAGGAAAGAGAAGAGAGGAGAGAAAAAGAGAGAGAAAGAAAGAGGGAAGGAAGAAAAGAGGAGGTAGGAGGGTTGGTGAGAACAGCTACTCCAAATTCAGGCTAAAAGAAAACCTTGTGATGGTACTGGCAAGCACCACTCTTTGAGTCATGCCTGTCTTGATGCCAGCAAACTGTAAGAGGACATTTTATCTATCAGTAAATGTGGTAAGCAGATTCCTTCCCTGGGCTCCAGGTATTAACCCATCTAGTAGATATTGCACTTTATTATACATTCAAAGAAACACAAACCTTGGTCCTCAGCCCAGTTTGGCTCCAAATTTCCTTGATCTGCCCATCAGTCAAAAAGTCTCCACTAACTTTTGTAGACAGTAATTCCTGCTGCTCTAAGAAATGGGTCAGAGAATCAGAATTTTAAGCCAGGAGGGCTATTAGAACACACTATGTTATCACACATCAATGTTATGACTAAGGAAATCATGGAACAAAGAATTCCACAGATAGAAAAAACAGGGGATACACAGAATGTAGAATACATGTTAGATGTGGAAAGGTCTTTTGAAATGGCTAATCCTCTTTTACCAACAGTCTCTTTTTTACCTATGAGAAAACTGAGATCTGAGCAAGCAAAGTGACTCATCCCAAGTCATATAGGTAATAGGTAGAGGTAGCATTTAAACTCAGGTCCTCTACCACTCACTACTTATGAGACTATGGGTGTGACGCTTAACTCCTCTGCACCTCAGTTTCCTCATCTGTAAGATGAAGGGGTTTACCAAATGACCTTTAAGGCATGATGTTCTCATTTATCCAATATAAATAAATAATGATGCCTTCTGTACCTAGCTGATATTGATTCCTTGAGGATAAATAAGATAATGAGTGTGAAATGCTTTGAAAATAAAAAAAAAATTCTCTAGGAATGTTATACTATTTGCATTTCTTAAATGTATTTGATGAAGACAGATTTCACTCATATTTCCAAGAAGGCAGCAAGAGCTTATATGCCCCAAGGGAGGCAAAAAGTAGTGAATTAAAAAATCATCCTGATCACAGAAGCAAAGGCTTAGAGCTCAAGGAGACCTTGGGTGCCATCTGCTTCAAACTGTTTGCTTTATGAAGATGAGGAAACTGAGACCCAGAGAAGTCCGGTGACTTGTCCAAAGTCACACAGAAAATAAACAGCAGAACCAAGATTTGAACTCAAGTCCTCTGATGCCAGGTCCAAACCCTTCCTACTATAAGACACTGTTTTCCTATCATAGTGAGAGTAAGAAAGGCAGAAAGACAGAGACAAAGACAGACACAGATACAAAGACAGAGACAAAGAGAGACAGAGAAAGACAGAGAGAAACAGAGAGAGAGAAAAGGAGGAAAGAAGGGGGAGAAGAAGAGGGAGAAAAAGAGACAGAAAGACACAGAGAGATAAAGAGAGAGAGAGGGAGAAGCAGAGACTGAGAGAGATAGGAAGAGACAGAGATAAAGTAGGGGAGAGGGAAAGGGAGAGCTGAGAGAGGGAGAGAGACTCACTGAATTTAAGCATTTAACATACTTAACCCAAGATTTGTGGTCCTTCATTGCTGAAGAAGATCATGCCATCACAGGAATGGTGACATGACTTACACTTGACTTCATTTTGAATGAGGCAGAGCTGTGCAGGTTAACAGCCTCACTTCTCCTCCAGAGCCATCTGAATCCAGTGACCAGATATTCATCAGGATGACTGGAGATGACCCAGGATAAGGCAACTGAGGTTAAGTGACTTGCCCAAGGTCACATAGTGTCAAGTGTCTGAGGTGAGATTTGAACTCAGATCCTCCTGACTCCTGCACTGGTGCTCTATCCACTGCACCACCTAGGTCTGAAGCAAAGACTGCCAGATATATTTGGTGGTGATAGTGGGTAGTGAGACTCTTTTTGTCTTTCTTTTTCTCTGTATCAAGTTCTTCCATTTTAGGATTAGTAGAGTAGGAGGCAGACTTCTCCAAAGAGGAGGGTCCCAAATGGGTTGGGCTACTGAGCCTCAAGATATAGTGGAAAGAAAATAACATAAAGCTAGGATTCAAAAGATTTGAGGTTTAGTCCAAATGACTTCCCACATCTGGATCTCAGTTTTTTTAATCTTTAAAATGAAAGGGTTGGACTTAGATTATTGTAATATTTCCTTCTAATATTAACATTATTTGTTTCATGACCCCTTTTAACTCTCACAAGTATGTACTAAGGTCTTCCCAGCTCTGACATTCTGTGTTCACAGGGTTCTCCTAGCTCTGACATTCTGGGTTCTGACGCCTCTCTCAGATTGGTCGTCCTGTGTTCTAAGAGCCCTCCAATATGTAAAACTACATGTTCTAGGGTTATTTTTAGCTCCAAAACTCCATGGAAGCAACCTCCATATCCTACAATAATGGGACAGCTAATTAAATTATGGTTCTTAAATATAATGGAATGCTGTAACATAGTTAAGATAGACAAGAGTGAGAAATACAGAGAAATCAAGGGAAAAATTATTACTTTAGGTGTAACTGGGTATACAGTAATGGCCCTATAACTGGGTTAATTTTAGTTACCCAGGCAAAGTAAATGTGGAAGAACCAAAGGAATGGAGCACCTACTCATCATGATCATAAAAGGAACAGTGAATGAGAATGAATGGATCCTGGTGGGGGCTTAGAGGGAGAGACTGAAAACATATTGTCAAAGAAAGATCTTAGTGCTGAGTATTTCTCTGCCTGGACCAAGGAAATTTTTATTACTTGTGGCCCCAAGGGGAAATCAGGACCATGGACAGACAAGCAGGTCTCCAAGCCTCCTCTACCCAAGCAGGGCATGCTGGTTCATTCATCATCTGACCATTCAATTGAGAAGACAAAGATTAAACAGACTAGTGATGAGCCAAAAGACTAATGGGGGCATCCCAATGATAGGAAGAATTCCAAAATTAAGAAATTGATGAAGACCTGGTTGGAGAGATACAGTAACCCAGTTGTTATTGGAACATTCTGGGAACAAGAGACTGCAAACATAGAAGCTGTTTTCCACTGTCTTACCTAGAAAAAAATCCTTCTTTCTCATGGGAATCCACTTCCTTATATGCTAGGGTTTTATTTTTTTGTTTTCAGTATAGCAGTGTTAATATTGGGATGAATCTTTGATGCCATCTAAGTCCAATTACTTTATCTTAACAATGAGAGCCCAGGGAGGCAGAAAAAGGAAGTGACCCAGATGAGAGCTCAGATGTCTCTTAAAAAAATAATATGAAATACTTTTCATTAGAGATTATTCACAAAAATTAATCAAACTGACAGCCCATAAATTACCTGTAAAGAATGACTCAACAAATTCTAGAGTAGCAAAAGTCACAGAACTATGGAGTGAAGCAGATTTCCAGGCCGGGTGACCTGGAAGGCCAAAAGGAAAGGACTGTAGCACTGGATGCGGAGAACAGGGCAGCCCAGCCTTGGCCACATGGCACCAGCACTGGGAGGAGCAGGACTGGAGCAGGACTTGGGGACGGAATACCCAGCAGCAGTGGAGGTTCTCAGATCCCTCAATCCACAGGCACCAAAGACAACTTCAGAGATCAGTGATAGGGCTTTTTCAGCTGAGCGAGAAGGGAGCAGGGTCCTCCCCTAGCTTTGACCCCTGGCAGTGGCTGCAGAGACAGCAGCAGCAGTGGGAGGTGGCAGCTGTGGTGGCTGTGGCAGGCAGTAGCCAGCATCCATTGTTGGAGCTCTCATCTTAAAGCCCCTGAAGGAATTGATCAGCTGTTCTGAATCCCACATTGAATGGTACCCTGGCCCTGGGAACCCTCCACCTAAAGTCTCTGGGGAATTGAGCAGTTGATCTGAATCTCAGTCCTGAGTGCTGGCATGGCAGAACTGGAGGTGGTTGTGGAGAGGGAATTCTAATACTTGCAGATTCTGGGCAGAAAAATTTCTGGTTACTCCCAGACCAGTGTGCAGGCTTGATTGTACCCCCTTGGAGGAACTGAAATCTTAAGGTACCCAGAGTATACCCTCTTCTTGAAAAAGGACCAAAAAGTCAAGTAACTAGTTGGGAAAATGACCAAAAAAGGGATAAAATTAAGACAATAGGTTACTTTCTTGGTGAACAGATATTTTCTCCCATCCTTTCGGATGAGGAAGAACAATGCTTACCATCAGGGAAAGACATAAAAGTCAAGGCTTCTATATCCCAGACATCCAAAAATAAATATTCAATGGCCTCAGGCCATGGAAGAGCTCAAAAAGGATTTTGAAAATCAAGTTAGACAGGTGGAGGAAAAACTGGGAACAGAAATGAGAGAGATGCAAGAAAAGCATGAAAAGCAGGTCAGCACCTTGCTAAAGGAGACCCCAAAAAATGCTGAAGAAAATAACACCTTTAAAAATAGGCTAACTCAATTGGCAAAAGAGGTCCAAAAAGCCAATGAGGAGAAGAATGTTTTAAAAAGCAGAATTAGTCAAATGGAAAAGGAGGTTCAAAAGCTCACTGAAGAAAATAGTTCTTTAAAAATTAGAATGGAACAGATGGAAGCTAATGACTTTATGAGAAACCAATAAATTAGAAAACAAACAACAGAATGAAAAAATGGAAGATAATGTAAAATATCTCATTGGAAAAACAACTGACCTGGAAAATAGATACAGGAGAGGCAACTTAAAAATTATGTGATTCCCTGAAAGCCATGATCAAAAAAAGAGCCTTGACATCATCTTTCACAAAATTATCAAGTAAAACTGCCCTTATATTCTTGAACCAGAGGACAAAATAAATATTGAAAAAATCCACTGATCACTTCCTGAAAGAGATACAAAAAAGGAGAAACTCCTAGGAATATTGTAGCCAAATTCCGGAGTTTCTAGGTCAAGGAGATAATATTTCAAGCAACTAGAAAGAAACAATTTGAATATTGTGAAAATACAATCAGGATAACACAAGATCTAGCAGGTTCTACAATAAGGGATCAAAGGGCTTGGGAAATGATATTCCAGAAGTCAAAGGAACTAGGGTTAAAACCAAGGATCACCTACCCAGCAAAACTGAGTATAATACTTCAGGGGAAAAATAATCACTCAATGAAATAGAGGATTTTCAATCATTCTTGATGAAAAGACCAGAGCTAAAAAGAAAATTTGACTTTCAAACACAAGAATGAAAGGAAGCATGAAAAGGTAAACAGCAAAGAGAAGTCATAAGGGACTTACTAAAGTTGAACTGTTTACATTCCTACATGGAAAGATAATATTTGTAACTCTTGAAACTTTTCTCAGTATCTGAGTAGTTGGTTGGATTACGCACACACACACACACACACACACACACACACACACACGTAGAGAGAGAGACAGAGAGCATAGGGTGAGATGAACAGTTAGGGATCATATCTAAAAAAATAAAATTAAGGGGTAAAAGAAGAATATATTGGAAAGAGAAAGGAAGAAATGGAATGGGGCAAAGTATCTCATAAAAGAGGCAAGAAAAAGCTTTTTCAGTGGAGGAGAAAAGAAGTGACATGATAGGGAAAAAGTGAGGCTTACTCTAATCACATTTGACTCAAGGAAGCAATAACATGCACACTGAATTTGGTATGAAAATCTATCTTACAATACAGGAAAGTAGGGGTGAAGGGGATAAGCAGGGTGGGGGGATGATGGAAGGAGGGAGCAATTAGGAGTAAACACTCTTGTGGAGGGACAAAGTCAAAAGAGAGAATAGAATAAATGGGGGCAAGATAAGATGGAGGATAATATAGTTAGTCTTAGATAACATGACTATTTTGGAAGACATTTGCAAAACTACACATATATAGCCTATATTGAATTACTTGCCTTTTCAGTGGGGATGTGTAGGGAGGGAGGAAGGAAGAGAAGTTGAAACTCAAAGTTTTTGGAATAAATGTTGAGAATCGTTTTTGTGTAAAACTGGGAAATAAGAAATACAGGTAATGGGGTATAGAAATTCATCTTGCCCTACAGGACAAAAGAGAAGATGGGGATTAAGGGAAGGGAGGGGTGTTAGAAGGGAGGGCAGATTGGTGAAAGTGGTTATTAGAATGCTCAGCATTTTGGGGTGGGGGGAGGGGAGAGATGGGGAGAAAATTTGGAACTCAAAATTTTGTGGATGTGAATGCTGAAAACTTAAAATTGATAAATAATAATTAAAAATAATTCATTAAGCTGTTTAAAATAATTTACAATTTCAGTCAAATTTGTCAGTTGCTTTATATTATGTCCACTCATCTATCTGAAATGTACCTTGAAAAAACATATTTAAATTGTGTCAAATGTACTATTTGACTTCAATAGGAACTTTGTATTTTTTACATCTGGCAAATTCTAACAAATAAAATCAATTTCTCCTCTAATGAAAACAATAGCTAACAAAAACGTTATACCTGGTTAAAAGTCCACAGCAATAAAATATAATAAAATTTCTTGATACTTGATTATGAAATTCAGACATCTTCAGATTTTGGTTTTGAAAAGTCTTATTACACAAGATCCACAATCACTGAATAAAATACATAATCAAATAAATTATTCTGTAATAAGTAAGGAAGATGTTTAGAGATATTAATTTTTTTTTAGGTGAAATTAAATACATTTATTTAACTTTTTACATTCATTTTCACAAGATTTTGGGTTCCAAAATTTTCTCCCCGTTTG